>VYZQ01032992.1:32099-59730 GCA_013400655.1 Mystacornis crossleyi | reverse complement strand
AGCTGTTGCAGTGGGTTTTTTTTCCATACAGAAGATGTGATCTGAGACTGTGCAATTCTCATGGCAAATATGACAAATATACAACATGAATTAAGGTAAGTGGAATCTTTGAATGTTGAGGTCAATTTAGTATTTGCGAACAGGAACAAATTGTTGCACCTGGCAGTGAAATCTCCTGTTTGCTGCAGAGAAGAGGTGCTGGGCAGAAATTCTACCTCCTTTGCAGACCTGCTTCATCTGTGACCTAGAAGAATCCAGGCTAGCAGCCACTGGCTAATTCTTGTTTAGGTGTTAATAAGTCTTTCTTTCTCTGCTGAGGTTGGCACCACCACTTGACAGAGACTCATCACCTCATAACACGTGTGCTGGGAGGAATAAGGTGCAGCAGATTCTGGGATCTGGAGGTGAAAGCTTCCAAATCACACTGATAACCAAAGTTTCTGAAATACAGATGGTGTCACACATCTGGGTTTTCAGAATAACTCCAGCACACCTTTATGCTGAGACAACAATTTGAATGTACAAACAGAGTTTCCAGATGAGAATGTCACTGCCTAATCGGGAGAAACATATTCAGGTCAAGTGCCAGATACAGTTATGCAGGATAACAGTGTTGGTCCACACAGCCTTTAGGGAAGCTGCATAATCCTGGAATACTGAAAAAAAGAACCCAAAAATCTGGTGCACAGCTTGAAGGAAGCCATCGGAAGATATTTTTCTGTCTTGCAGACCACGATTATTGATTATGCAGTTCTGTGATTCCCAGACACGAACTCTTCATTGACTGGAATTAGATTTATGAAGGCAGTTGCTTTCTCTGCAGCATGTTCTGTTTGTCACAGATGCCTGGGTAAGGGAAAGCACCTGTTATTAAATGCATGATGGTGTAGAGAACAGGATGGATGAGCAGACCATGAAATTACATTGGGTCAGTCCTATGCTGCCAGTCTCAAACATTCAAAGCTTAAGCCTCAAGTGACTTCCTTTTGTTTGGTTTCTGGTGCATTAAGAGCCAAAATGCACTTTTTTAAGGTCTGGGGTTTCTTTATTGCCATGTGAAACCTGAGATTCTCACAAAACTATTGATACTTAAGTAAAGTGACCTGGCAGGATGAATGGGTATGACATGATTCCACATTGCAAAGGCTGGAGACACAAAAATCCCACATGGAGTTTTCTACCCCACATGGGTAGAAAAAACTACATGAGAAAATCCAGGCTGCAATTTATGCTCTTTCATTATTTAAATGTGTTTAAAATACAACAGCCACAAGGGAACAAGCTCGATTCCTTTCTCTTGTGTTAGACTATGGTAGTGCCACCTGCTCAGCATTTTTCTATCTTAATGCAACTTTTCTTCCTGACCCCAAAGCAGAATTACCTGGAGGAGCAGCAGAAAACCTGCAGAGAGGTTTCTGATANAAGGTATTTTTCTGTCTTGCAGACCATGATTATTGATTATGCAGTTCTGTGATTCTCAGACACGAACTCTTCATTGACTGGAATTAGATTTATGAAGGCAGTTGCTTTCTCTGCAGCATGTTCTGTTTGTCACAGATGCCTGGGTAAGGGAAAGCACCTGTTATTAAATGCATGATGGTGTAGAGAACAGGATGGATGAGCAGACCATGAAATTACATTGGGTCAGTCCTATGCTGCCAGTCTCAAACATTCAAAGCTTAAGCCTCAAGTGACTTCCTTTTGTTTGGTTTCTGGTGCATTAAGAGCCAAAATGCACTTTTTTAAGGTCTGGGGTTTCTTTATTGCCATGTGAAACCTGAGATTCTCACAAAACTATTGATACTTAAGTAAAGTGACCTGGCAGGATGAATGGGTATGACATGATTCCACATTGCAAAGGCTGGAGACACAAAAATCCCACATGGAGTTTTCTACCCCACATGGGTAGAAAAAACTACATGAGAAAATCCAGGCTGCAATTTATGCTCTTTCATTATTTAAATGTGTTTAAAATACAACAGCCACAAGGGAACAAGCTCGATTCCTTTCTCTTGTGTTAGACTATGGTAGTGCCACCTGCTCAGCATTTTTCTATCTTAATGCAACTTTTCTTACTGACCCCAAATCAGAATTACCTGGAGGAGCAGCAGAAAACCTGCAGAGAGGTTTCTGATAGAGTGAGGATTAGGAGGCAGGAAATGGGTGATTCACTCTGGCTTCTGAAGACAAGCATGAAATCAAAGCTGCGGGCAGGAGTGGGAAGGATATTTGGGAGGAGTATGAACTGATTCCTAAGTTATTTATGGAGGGAGAGGAGTGGGTTTTGCCTTATGCAAGCTCTGCAGGTTTGGGTGCAGTTGCAGACATATTTGTGCAAACAGGAGACTTTGGGTGGAAGGAGAAACAGAAGATTCCTGCTGTGTCTGTGGATTTATGAGTTTGTCTGAGCTTCTTCTTCAGTGGGGTGAAGCCGCCCCACTTGGCACCACTTGGTCTATTTTGGGGAAAGTCTGAGGCCCTGAAGAGAGCAGCTGAGCAATTAACACAATATTTTCAGTAGTTGCAAACAGTTGTTTTGTTGTCATATTGTTGGCTTTCCCTCTCACTTCTTTTTATAAGCTGTGTTTGCATCTCTAAAAAATATGTGCCAAGGGAAAGCTCTAGCCCCTGCAAAACAAGAGAGTAAAGCCATCGTAATTAATTTTTGTTAATAGATTCTCTCAGATACTAGAAGCTGTATGGCTCATATCAGTAGAATCATAGAATCACAGAATGGTTTGGGTTGGAAGGGACCTTAAAGATCATCTTGTTTCACCCCCCGTGCTGTGGGCAGGGACACCTCCCACTGTCCCAGGCTGCTCCAAGCCGGTCCAACCTGGCCTTGGACACTTCCAGGGATCCAGGGACAGCCACAGCTTCTCTGGGCACTCTGTGCCAGGGCCTGCCCACCCTCACAGGGAAGAATTTCTCCTGTAACCTAAATTTCCCCTATTTCAGTTTGAATCCATTCCCCCTGTCCTATGACTACAGTTCCTGATGAAGAGTCTCTCTCTGGTATTTGCTGGTGAGCCCAAATATTTGTCCTCTCTCCAGGTAGTGTCCCTGCCTGAAGACTGACACTTTAAACTTTAAGCAATTGGCAGATCTGCTCAAGCACAGAGATAAAAATCTGTTTGCCTGTGCACTGAGTTGTTTCACTAGAGATGCAAATTGGATGAGTGCTGAGGTAAAAATGGTCCGTAGCTGCTCGCAGAAGATCTGCAGGCATGATTATCTTGTTTTTGTAAGAAGAGGTATTAAATATTCGTGCTAGTGTCAGGAAATATGCACACATGTTTTTGAATATCAAATTGTGTGCCTCCCTGGTGAGTAGAACGAAGTAGATCAACCAGAGCATTTCAAAGCATCCTTTTGCTGTCTTTCCTCCTCGGTGCAGAGTGTATCTGCTTTGACTGCACTTCCTCGAGCCTCGAAGCTGCTGCAGAAATTCCAGCCACTGAGCAGCTGCGTGTATGCCTGAATGAAGTGTGTGCTATTCCATGTGTCAGCAGGAAGAGATATAAATAGAGCTTTTTTCTCCTTGTTGTCGTGCTCTGTGTTTCCGCTGGCTACCCCAAGCTATTTCTTCTTCAAGTCTGGTGTAAAGGGAATACATTTAAGTGATGTTTGGTGCTGCACTTGTGGATCATGGAGAGCATATGAAGCAATTTAAGGATTGCAGCCATTTACACCTAGTGCTTAGTGGGGCAAGGCATATCAAGATTAATGAATGGCAGCTCTTGCTGCTGTCCAGGCAACTGGCATTTTGCTGCAGAACTTGCTCTTTTTTTTTCCCCCCTTTCCGGTGAGGGAATATATTAAAATAGCTGGGAAAAAAATCCCCTTTCATGGAACTGTCAGGTTGCACAGTCTGAGGATGAAGCATTTTTAACTTTGTGCTCCCCTTCTGACACGTGCTGGTCTCACACCTTCTCAGTGAAGAGTTGCCAACTCAAACGCCAAAGCTGAGACGTGACTCCACAGTCCAGGAAAGACAAGGAGCTGCTGGAGAGGGTCCAGTGAGGGCCACAAAGATGATGAGGGGTGTGGAGCATGGCTGTTATAAGGAGAGATGGCAGAAGCTGGGCCTGTTTAGTCTGGAGAAGGGAAGACTGAGAGGGGATCCCATTAGTCCATATAANTCCGAGGGGTGTCAGAGCATGGTGCCAGACTCTTTTCAGTGGTGCCCCGTGACAGGACAAGGAGCAATGGCCATAAACTAAACCATTAAAAGTTCCATCTCAGCGTGAGGAAGAACTTCTTTACACTGAGGGTGGCAGAACACTGGAACAGCTGCCCAGGGAGGGTGTGGAGTCTCCCTCTCCAAACCCACCTGCACACGTTCCTGTGTCACCTGCTCCAGGTGCCCCTCCCTTGGCAGGGGGTTGGACTGGATGAGCTCCAGAGGTCCCTTCCAATCCTAACAATTCTGTGATAGGACCCACCCAGCTACTTCCAGATACAGAGCTGATAATGTAAGAAGCCCTTTCCTCCAGGACCTGACCTGGTAGTGGTGGGACTGAAAAGATGCTGGGAAAGGAGACTCTGATGTGTAAAATTCAGAAGTCAGTCACCACCTCAAAAATTAAAGACACTCAGAACAAATGGCCCAGTTTTATATTAACATGGACACGTATAATACACACAATTACAATAGGAAAATGAAAGTGTAAAGTTTAATTCAGTGTTAAAATAATTTTAAAATATTCTACATGTAGATTCCACCAGATGGTAAATTAAAATTCCTTTTGAAGTGAAGGATTCAGGAAGCAATAACATCACCTTTTAGCCTTTATGAATTCTAAGATCTTTTAAATGTTTCTATTCTTTGACAGCTTGTCCTAGTTACCTGAGAATATGACACATTTCCTGGAAGGAAAATAACTATGCTATCAATCCAGATACAGTCTGTCCTTGATTTTTTTCCCTGCTTATTCATTTAAAGGAATCACAAGTAAAAGAAATTTTCTCCAATTTAATCAGGGTAGGATATTTTCCTAAGTCAGCCTCCATTAAGCAATAATGTGGAAACAAAGTTAATTTCCCCTTCTTTGCTCTCAGATACCCTTTTTACATCCATTACAATCTATGTGTAATAATTAATTTCCCAGATTTGATCTTCCTGTTCATTCCAAGCCAGGTCTTCCATTTTTAATATTTCCTTTGGGGAAGTGAAATGGCAGAAATATTAAATAAATAAGTTTTGGATATGTTACTACAACTATTTGAGCCTTTCTAGAAAGAGAGTTCATTAGCAAATGAGCAGTTCCTGAGTATAATGTAAAGCATCATTTTAAGTGGAAGGACAAGTCTGAGCCATTTCTCCAATTGTTCCACTGAGGGAACAATTCTTGGCTTAAAGCATGACTGGGGCCATAAAACTAAAATCAAAATATTGAAATACAAAACGTATAATTTACTAACTCTTACACTGGGATTATGAGTGGTCTATTCTGGAGTGGTTATGGGAAAGCTCTACCCACTTTTTGTGTGTTAGGCTTCAAAGAGCCTCCCAGACTTAATGCTTACCATCTGATGAATATTTTAGAAAGTGTAGTCTAAGAGACAAGTCTCAAAGGCAGCTGCAACTCTGAAAGTGCCTTTTGCAATGTGCTGCCATCCATTTCGAGCACCTGCCAAATTTGATCTTAGCTTTACTTAGATAATCACACCTTAATATTCCCTAATTGTGTATTATCCCCCCTCAGGTTATCTTTTTGTTAAGTTTATTTTGTTTCAGTATTATGTGGCCTTTAGAGCACATCACCTTGCAGTTTGTGATTTCAGTTTGTGTGACCAAGTAGAATAAAGCACTGAACAAGGTAGGAGGTTCATAAACACATTTAAATGTGATTTTAACAACCGTCCAGAGCTGGGGTTTGATATTTGATAGATCTGCATGGCAAATTACACCTATAAAAATCCTTTGAAAACCTAATTCATCACATGGCTCAGTTTTGAGAAGACACTTTTAGCTGCAGCAGAGGACAGACAGGAGGTTTGGCTCCGTGATCCAGTAGGTCCAGACTTCCAGAGCAGTCAGGTAGGTTCATCTCATCAGCACCAAAAAATCTGCTTTAAAGGGTTAAAGGCCCAGATGTTTCTCAATGAACATAACACCTGGATTTGCCTACAACCTGAGGAAAAAATCCTCCAAATGTGGGCCTTGCAAACACTTGAAAGAGCAAAACTATTTCTGCAGTAGGAGAAGGGATGTGGGGAGTCTTTGCAAGGTCACTTCCATTTTCTTCTCAAAGAATATCTAAAGGATTCTGAAAAATAGAGAAATTATGTAGCGTGCTTATCCAGGGGGCTGATCATATTGTATTAGCACTTACTCATCACATTTAATTAAGATTCCTTTTTAACTGATGTGGAATATTATTAGCTCCATTCATCCCATATCAGTAAAAAGGAATAATAATGGGATGTGATCCTAACAGGAGATGATAGGAAGCTGCTAATGTGACATAAATATTGTGGAAGGGAAAGAGTGCTGTGACTGCCAGAGTCTGTTTTGAGGCCTTTGATGTCTTCAGTTTCACAGCCCCATTTTGTGGAAGGTATTACAGTGACAGACGTCTTTTAGGGCAGGTTGCTGGCTAACTGCCACGTTAGTATAGTAAACACTGGTTAGTATTTAGTTAATTTGCTTCGAGAGGAGAAGTTTGCAGAGGTTTAGCGATAAACCAGTCAAAGTAGGTCAGCTAAAGGATTTTGTAGGTCTAAATTAATTTTATGTACCTATATAGTATATATGGTATAGTATACTTTTAATATTGCAAAATCAGTTGGGGATAACAAAACCAAACTAAATTAAACGTTAGTAGTGCCCTTTCTTCCTCTTCATAGATAGAGAAAAGGCCAGTTTCTGGTTTCATCTATAAAATAGTGGTAAAATTATCCCTTTATTTGAGATCAGAGCCAGAGAGAGCCAGGAAACAGGTGTCAGCTCTGATGTTCAGAGCCACCTTCAGCCTCTGAGAGACAAGGAACTGCATTTCCCACTGTCTGAAGCTTTGTGTGTTTGAGGTTTTTTTTAAAGAATATCCAAGCAGAAAGCTTTGCCCTGTAATATCTGGCCTGGAGATTGCAGTGGTTTGGGCTACTGGGGTGAGAGCCATATAGGAGAGGAATGGTTGAAGTCTGTAAGCTAAACATAGATGATGGAGAAAAATGAAAAAATTCTCTCTAAGTCCGTTTCTCATGTGTCCCTGCTCCATTACTGTCCTATCCTCTCTAAATGGTGAAGCTCACACATTCATTCATGTTTAAAATAGATGCCTCTAAGAGCACTGACAAAAATGTGTCCCTTTCTCTTTCACTACCACTTCAAGCAGCCAATTAGTTGTTTAAAATTAGATTCTGCCTTGAAAGGCTAAAATTGATGCTTCAAGTTTCCATAGTTACTGTCTTTCTATTAATTGTGCTCAGTTAAATGTTAAGGATTCTCTCTTGCCTCCCAGTACTTGGTTTTGGGAGCTGTGCTGGACTCCCAGCTATTTGTGCACCAGCAGTAACGTGGAATGTGCTCAGGGAAGGTTTTCAGAGCTGCAGAGGCTGGTACTTGATAAAGTTTTGAGGGTAAGCAGAAGGGAGGGACTGAATTGAAGTCAATCCTCTTGGCAGTGTTCACTCTCCAAGATGGACACAAATGAAACCAATCTAAGCCTGTCCAGGAAAACGTGGAATCACAGAATCATGGAATGCTCTGGGTTAGAAAGGACCTTAAAGATCTTGTTTCCAACCCCCTGCCATGGGCAGGGACACCTTCCACTGTCCCAGGATGTTCAGAACTCCATCCAGCCTGGCCTTGGACACTTCCAGGGAAGGGGCAGCCACAGCTTCTCTGAACAACCTGTGCCAGGGCCTCACCACCTTCAGAGTAAAGGATTTTTTTCCTAACATCTAATTTAAACCTATTCTCCATCAGTTTGAAGCCATTCCCCTTGTCCTGCTACCCCAGGCCCTTGTAAATAGAAATCCAATACTAGAACGTTTAATCCTGCCTTCCCTTTAATTAACCTGAAATTTTCCTTCTTTGGGGATCAATCACAGTCAGCCTTTGCGATGGGGGCTGAGGCAGAAGGAGGCTGCGGTGGCTGTAGACTGGAGTCCGAGCTGATCCTGTATCACCCCACGGAAGCAGAGTGGCCCCCGGTGGCAGGAGATGCCTGGACAGCACGTCTGTGCTCTTGGCCTGCGTTCAACAGCTCATCTAGCAGAAAGCCAGGGGAGGGGGTGGCTGGCTGGCTGCAGGGCATTGGTACAGGCTCCAGCAGCAGCCAGGAAATGCTTCCTCCTTTTCACCTTCACAGCAGGATTTATGATGCGCGGTGAGCCTGTTGTCTCTCACATAAAGGGACTTTTATGTTAGAATAAAATTATTTTTTATTTAAATTTGACAGAAGACGGTAACCAGAATTGGCTTTCCATAATAGAGATTAAGCAGTGCACAGACATGTTCTGTCCTCCCAACATTCAGAGCTTTGTCTTCTGCAGTGACTTTTACTCTCTTTACAATATTTCATGTCCTTATATAACAGAGGCAAACCCCACCTACAGCAACAGCCCCCTGGAAATGGTTACGAGTCCCATCCCCACTCCTGGTCACATGCAAAAGACAGGAGCCACAAAGCTCAAAAAATTTTTAAGATCTGACTCAAAATCCATCTTTTTGGGATGTGTTACCAAGCACTCCTGAAATGAGCCTTCAGCAGAGGTCTGGGTAGCTGCTTGCTGCTCTAGTCATTCAGTTTAGGGCATTTAAGGACATTTAATTAGGGCATTTAGGCTACATAGCACCTGGTTGGACGTGAAAGCAAAGAAAAGCCTTTCCTTTGTGGTAAAAAGACCAACCCACCACAGGTCTTGAGGGAAGCGTTGTCCTCAGCCACTGCCCACACCCTTCCCAGGTACTGAGGGGCCGAGCAGTCCCCCAGCTCCAAATCCAGTTCTCCTGCACTACTCACTGCTCCTCACCTTACTGTGTGCATTAAAACAAGGGCAGAATGGCTGCTGCTGTAACTGTATTGAACACGTATTTACAAGATGAAAATAACTTGGGGGTTTTTGTTTGGTTGATTTGATTTTGGGGTTTGGTCTTTTGGCTGTTCATTTTTCAACTATGGACTCTTAAAAACAGACACTCTGAGACTGCAGACATGGGGAAATATCCCCCAAAGATTTTTTTTTCTCTGATATTGCAGGAGTAATGTCTCTCTAATCACCTCTGCATGCGACACAGACATTCAGTGCTGCATCCCCCCAGTCCAACATTCGATTAGAGCTAAAAAGATGATAAGGAGCATCCTGGATGTGTGCACGTGCTGTCTCAGGGAGGCAGCAGATTAACCCTCTTTTTGGGGAGGAAAGGATTAAAATTCTACCTGTGGGAGCAGGGCTGGGCACAAGAACAGCAGTAGAAGGATATTACCTGAGAAAGGTGATATTTTTATGGGAGGAAAAGCCTCTTTTAGCCAAAGAAGAGTGAGAGGAGCTGCAGACACCATGCTCTGTTTGCTCCTTCAGCAGCTGCGAGGAGCCATTTACCCTGAGCTGTGCTCTGGCCACAGCAGGCTGTGGTGGCAGGCAAATCAAATTATGCTTTCATATATCTCAGAATATGCTGGCAGAGCTATTTGATAGCTGAGACAATTACTTTAATACAGCCATGTAAGATTGGGTTTTTATAATGAGGTAAATAATCTCTATTTAAATTAATTGTCGGTGTCAGCGTGGACAGTAACCTGAGAGTGAGCTGGAAGTGACCTCCGTGGCCACCCCCTGCTTTGTGCCAGGATGTTGGAGCAGTGGGGGGTTACAAATCTCCCACAACTTGTGTGCTATAATTACCCTGTTTAATGATACCGACTTTAAACCCAAGCACTGGATTAAAGCTACAGGCTCCCTGGTGGGGAGAAGTTTCCATTTTGTTCATTCCTCCTGATTCATTAATACAGAACAGGTCAAAGAGATGGGAGGGCAGAAAGTGAGAATTATTTGGGTTTTTGTTTGATTTTGTTTTCACTCCAATTTGACAAAGTCGTTGGAGGTGGTTGGGATTGTTTGGCAAAGTGATAGTTAAAATAGTTCAGTTTTATTCTGACTGAATAATTTTTCTGTCTTTCAGTTCTTTATCTGTCATTTTATCATGCTGATGATGGATTTTATTCGCTTTCTTTTTTTGTGGGTTTGAGTTTTTGATTTGTTTTGTTTTTCAGGAAAAAAAAAAAAGAAAGATTAAATGGGCTTTTTAATCCCAAAAAGGCTTAGGGATGATCAGTGAAGCCAGAATGTCCGCAGAGATCCTCCAAATGACACAGAGAGGGTTTTTCAGTGCACAGTGTTTGCATTGGATGTGCTGTTTCAGACTCTTTATCATGGTGAATATTCATTAAGCCTGCCAGAGGCAGAGGCTGCAGTCAGTACAGCATCAGCAGAGGAGGCAGGGAAGAGAGAAATCAGGTTAATGACTAGCTTTCCCTGCAATTTGCTTCCTGCTTATTGCCTGATCTCAGTTTTAAATAAATTAATTTAATTAATGTGTTTTGCTACTTTGACCTGCGGACAGAAGGGGCTGCGATTAACGATGGGGTATTCTGGGTCTTACAGTGGCTTTAGCCCGCGTGTTCTGCTGTCTAGAAAAAAGAACACTGAAAAATACTTCCTTTAGATTTAATATTAATAGAAGTTTTGATTGAAAGCTTTTATCGAAATTATTTTCTGATCGCATGAGCTACCAAATTTTTAGAGACAGGGACAAAGTGGTGGGTGGGGAGGGCTGGAACAGAGTGAAAACAAGCTGCTGTCTTGGCTGAGCATGTCACACAGACAAACATGTCTCTGCAGGGAGACAGAGCTGCACAGAAATGCTTTCCTCTTCTCCCCCTTGAGCAGGGGCACATCTGTTCTAACATGAGTTAGCCCTCTTCTGACAAAGGTTCTTTAAGAAAGCAGCAGAGGCATAGGAGGTAGAGATGATGTACACGACACTCAGAATGTATGGGCAGCTCGCATTATGGGAAGTGAGCACCACCTGTTCTCAGCAAACACCAGATTGGAGCTGTGGGGCTACACAGGGTCAGGCAAAAAAACATGTGGCCTCCCCAAAAGCGAGGAAAAATGTCAGTGAGATAGAAACTGCAGGCCTGATGGGATAGCCCAGACCTGATGGGATAGCAGTTCCTGGGCTGAGTGATGATATGTTCTGTGAGCAGACATTTTGCCCCAAATTTATGAGACATCTCAATTTCAGACTGTTTGTACCCATCGCTCAGCATTGCCTTTCAACTTGGATGGTTTTACAAGCTGATGAAAGCCAGCCCTTCAATTGAGTGAATTTGCAAATTCCACATCTGAAAAGACAGCACCTTAAATCTCAGTGACAGACCTGTACTTTGGAGTTCTGCACCAGAGGTTCTGAGCTGTACTGGTGGTGTCATTGCTGTCATAACTAAAATGTGGCCTTTTCAGGGCTGGAAATGGTGCAACCTTGAGAATACGGCTGTTCTCTCTCAGGGATTTCTGGACAGAAGATGCCAGTGCCTACCTAAGTGAAAATCCCGTGAAAGGATTAGGGCTGAGGAAGCTGCAAACAGTTGCACAGGATTTTTTGTGGCTATCACCGTTAAAGAGATTAGTTCAAACTTCTTCTTTTTTCCGAAATACTCTGGCATGGTCATTAGTACAACACCCGCCGAGCCATGGTGCTGCTTACCTGGCTCCTGAGGGTAGAATTCAGCTCCTTTTTCACTGGCTACCCAAAAGTTAGCTGTCTCCAGCAGAGAGAGGAGAGGAACAAAGAAAATTCAGAATTTTTTTAGCAAACCATTTAGGTTGGAAAAGACTTCCAAGATCATCGAGTCCAACCTTTGACTGATCATCACCTTGTCTACCAGACCAGAGCACTGAGTGCCATGTCCAGTCATTCCTTGAACACCTCCAGGAATGGTGACTCCACCACCTCTCTGAGCAGCCCCTCCCAACTCTTTCCAACCCTTTCTGTGACGAAATTCTTCCTGATGTCCAACCTGAACCTCTCCTGGTCCAGCTTGAGGCCACGTCCTCTTGTCTTGTTACTGATTGCCAGGGAGAAGAGGCCAATCCCAGTTGGCTTCAGCCTCCTGTCAGGGAGTTGTAGAAAGCAAGAAGGTCTCCAAAGAGAGTGATATGGTCTCCAATGCCTCTAAAACCAAGCATTTAAACCAGGTGGCTTGAACTACATTCTGAGGGTGCCTGTGTCTTTGCAGACCATAGCACGAATTAAATTAGGTATGGTGGGTTGGATGCCTCCGTTCCTGGTGGCTGAATTTAGAAAAAGGGTGTCTAAGAAAAACAAATGTAGGTACCTACAGTTACTACAGGTTAAATTTTAGGGACCTGGTTCCTTGTAGGTGTCTGGGCTTCCTGCACAGAGCATGGGTACCTCTGGAAAAGCTGTGTGCTGAGAGCAGGACTGCCTGGAGCACGCGTGCGAGCATCAGTGAGGTGACACAGCTCACCTGCAGCCTTGGAGACCCCGACATCCACAGAGAATCGTGGAATGGTTTGGGTTGGAAGGGACCTTAGACTCATCCAGTTCCAAGCCCCTGCCATGGACGGGGACACCTTCCTCTATCCCAGATTGCTCCAAGCCACATCCAGCCTGGCCTTGGACACTTCCAGGGATGAGGCAGCCACAGCTTCTCCAGGCAGACATGAATGACCCTCTACATCTGACATGGTGTAGGAAATCAGGTGTTTCAGAGCAATTAGGGCTTGTTGAACGAGTTCTTATTGACCAGGACTTTTACATTTTTCAAGTCCTGTGAGATGTAGAGGGCTACAATACAAGACCAGTAAATGCTTCTGGAAGACAAAAAAGAATTAGCTATGCACTATAGCTCATTCCCTCTGGCTTTCAGATAGGTGATTTGAGGATATGGAGTTTTTTTTTCTGTGTAAGTCTGCCTGTGCATTTCAGACAGTAGTCACGGGATGGAAAAAGTATTTTGAAAGACAGCCTAGAAGTCCTTTCATGCCAGCTAAATATGTGACCTACTCAACTGCAGAGTCTCTGCTGCTCTGGGTTCCATTTAAAGTCTACTGAGACATTTGTATTTCGGTGAGAGTAGGAAAGGGATGGGGTGAAAAGTTCATCTACCATTTTAGCTTGCAGACACAGAGCAAAGAAGCATCAGGACCTGCAGGTGCAGCCTAGATTTTGGGTTCTGCTGCATGCGAGCATTTAAAATTTTAATTATTTGGTCATTGAACATGAAGTCTGAAGTATTCCTTGAGAATAAAAGAAAAGTTCCAAAGTAATCCTATAAATTACCCCAGGAAACGACCAGACTCTTGAGCTTTTATGCATGAACTCTGGCAACCCCCTCTCTGTAGCTGTAGGAAGAAAAGAAGTGTAGTGTTTTACCTTAAGTGTTCTAAATATAACCAGTGGGTTTGTTTTATTTAGATTTTCCTCTAAGTTTAATGAACAAATTTGAAGCATTCAATTAGATACAGAAAATATGCAAGAGAAATACAACTAATCCCATTAAATGTAAAATAACACAGAAGTTGAAAGCTTTTGTTGTTGAATTCCCGCTGATGAGAAACAGAAGAGATGTTTAAGAAAGCCTTGGAAACTAGGTAGTAAATGACATTTATCCTTGATCTGAAATGCCTACACGTACAACACTGTTAGTACAGCTGAACTGTGACCTTCAAGCCTGCCAATACAGATAAAGACACCCGTTATCAGGGAAATCACGCAGAAGAGAAGTTTCCTGAGGACTGGTGAAGCCCCACTCGCAGGAAATGATGGCTATTAACTCACTGGATTCTGTGTGTCTCTGTCTTTTTGTATGCAAGCTATCCACACAGCAGTAAGGGTGATGAGTTTCCTTGGGCTTCGTGAGTATTAAGGAGTATTAAAATGCTTAGTTTGTATGGACAACAGACATATTCGGGGTCTGGGACAAAACCACACAAGTGCAAGCAGACCCCCACAGTCTGACAGAATCCTGATTCCAAGGTAGGTGGGATGGGTTTGTTGTGTTGGAATGCATGAAGTCAGATGTTTTTGTGACGAATGTTTCTGGTTTCCCCTGGTGAGTTGATTTGCCTGGTCAGAACCAGATTAAAGGGTCGGTTTCCTGCTCTGAATCAGATTTCAGTAGGGCAGATGTGTTTGTGCACCCCATCAGTCTGGCAAGAGGTTTCATGGAGGAGATTCTTTACCTCAGGGATACCCCGGATTCTTCCACGTTACTGTATTTGTGTGGTAAAACGGGTAACATGAAGTCACTGTCATTGTCCCACGTCCTGTGTCCAGCCTAGTGAGTTGGTCAGAGGGCTGGAGCACCTCTCCAGGAAAGGCTGAGAGAAGTGGGACCGCTCAGCCTGGAGAGGAGAAGCTTCAGGGTGACCTCATTGCCTCTTCCAGAACCCGAAGGGAGTGCACAGGGAAGATGGAGAGAGGCTGTTTGCAAGGGCCTGGAGTGACAGGCCAAGGGGAATGGTTTCAAACCGACAGAAAGTTGGTTGAGATTAGATATTAGGAAGAATATAAGGTAAGTGTGGTGAAACCCTGGGACCAATTCCCCAGACAAGCTGTGGCTGCCCCATCCCTGGACGTATTTAAAGCCTGGTTGGATGGGACTTGGAGCCACCTGGTCTAGAGGAAGATGTCCCTGCCCGTGGCAGGGGGTTGGAACTGGATGATATTTGGGGTCCCTTCCAACACAGGCCGTTCTATCATTTTATGTTTCTGTGCTCACGTCAAATGGCACAGCCATGCACTGCTGTGTCAGCTGTGCTGTGGTGGCCCTGCAGCCCACAGAGTGTTGTCACCCTGAACTCTTCAAAGTAATTTTTCTGCTATTCACTTCTCCAGGGTTCTCCCCAGCCAGAGCAAAGGTGGGTCAAACATGATTTGTGGTCACCTTCAGCTGTCTTCCTTCCTTCCAGGAACAGAAAAAGAGCATTGGGTCTGGGCCAATGTTGGGAATGCATATTGTGTGGGCTTGTTGGGAGAAAGAGAGGATTTATTTGTCAAATAGGGCTTAATTTATTATGCAAAATATGAAAGCTCGCATTTTTGTATTGCAGTAAAAAGACAATTGATTAATAATTTGGAAAAAGGCCAAGACACACAGTTTCCACCTTTGTAATTTATCATCTCAGAGAAACAAAAGTGATATAAAAGGTACCTGAGCAAAACAATTTATTAAGCAGAAATGAAAGCTGGTTCATATTAATGCATTTATTATGAAAGGACTTTCTAGGACATTGTTGTTACTTACAGGAAACACGTAAAAAATCTGAATTGATGATTAAGGCCATAGGAAATTTACAGAAAAGCTACAACTGATAAAATAGAGGAACTTTTACATTAATAATAACTTCAAAAAAGCTATTGGAGACTAGAGAGGTTAAGGTCACTAAAACAACGTCAGCAGTTCCTGGAAAGAACATAAAGTCAAAGCTTCTTCATCATTAAAAACCATCTTCAGGGGAAAAGAATGTACAGTCTCTTCTAGTTCTTGATTAAACATTGTAAAAGCAGTCACGTCACGTCCACTTGCCGTGGGGGTTCAAAGATGCCAAAGATTCCAAGTGCCAAACCTCTTACAAAGAGGGTCTCTCAGCCTGTTCCGATGTGTCGTGTACACTCATTTTTTGGCTCTGTAGCATGGACATGTTGCATCAGTACAGAAAAGCTTAGAAAAAGGAATCACGCTTCCCAGCCTTGTTTGTTTTGCTGCCAGGCAGGAGAAAGGTTGTCAAGCAGCAAAATATGTTTTTTCAGCTTTTGAACCTAAAAGGAGAGCCTTATGTCTGCACATGCCACATACCATTTATTTCATAAAATAGAAAATTTTACAAAATTTTACAAATAGAAAATTTTACAATTTTACAAAATTTTACATTTTATTTTATTTATTTCATAAAATAGAAAATTTTACAAAATTTTACAAATAGAAAATTTTACAATTTTACAAAATTTTACATTTTATTTTATTTATTTCATAAAATAGAAAATTTTACAAAATTTTACAAATAGAAAATTTTACAATTTTACAAAATTTTACATTTTATTTTATTTATTTCATAAAATAGAAAATTTTACAAAATTTTACAAATAGAAAATTTTACAATTTTACAAAATTTTACATTTTATTTTATTTATTTCATAAAATAGAAAATTTTACAAAATTTTACAAATAGAAAATTTTACAATTTTACAAAATTTTACATTTTATTTTATTTATTTCATAAAATAGAAAATTTTACAAAATTTTACAAATAGAAAATTTTACAATTTTACAAAATTTTACATTTTATTTTATTTATTTCATAAAATAGAAAATTTTACAAAATTTTACAAATAGAAAATTTTACAATTTTACAAAATTTTACATTTTATTTTATTTATTTCATAAAATAGAAAATTTTACAAAATTTTACAAATAGAAAATTTTACAATTTTACAAAATTTTACATTTTATTTTATTTATTTCATAAAATAGAAAATTTTACAAAATTTTACAAATAGAAAATTTTACAATTTTACAAAATTTTACATTTTATTTTATTTATTTCATAAAATAGAAAATTTTACAAAATTTTACAAATAGAAAATTTTACAATTTTACAAAATTTTACATTTTATTTTATTTATTTCATAAAATAGAAAATTTTACAAAATTTTACAAATAGAAAATTTTACAATTTTACAAAATTTTACATTTTATTTTATTTATTTCATAAAATAGAAAATTTTACAAAATTTTACAAATAGAAAATTTTACAATTTTACAAAATTTTACATTTTATTTTATTTATTTCATAAAATAGAAAATTTTACAAAATTTTACAAATAGAAAATTTTACAATTTTACAAAATTTTACATTTTATTTTATTTATTTCATAAAATAGAAAATTTTACAAAATTTTACAAATAGAAAATTTTACAATTTTACAAAATTTTACATTTTATTTTATTTATTTCATAAAATAGAAAATTTTACAAAATTTTACAAATAGAAAATTTTACAATTTTACAAAATTTTACATTTTATTTTATTTATTTCATAAAATAGAAAATTTTACAAAATTTTACAAATAGAAAATTTTACAATTTTACAAAATTTTACATTTTATTTTATTTATTTCATAAAATAGAAAATTTTACAAAATTTTACAAATAGAAAATTTTACAATTTTACAAAATTTTACATTTTATTTTATTTATTTCATAAAATAGAAAATTTTACAAAATTTTACAAATAGAAAATTTTACAATTTTACAAAATTTTACATTTTATTTTATTTATTTCATAAAATAGAAAATTTTACAAAATTTTACAAATAGAAAATTTTACAATTTTACAAAATTTTACATTTTATTTTATTTATTTCATAAAATAGAAAATTTTACAAAATTTTACAAATAGAAAATTTTACAATTTTACAAAATTTTACATTTTATTTTATTTATTTCATAAAATAGAAAATTTTACAAAATTTTACAAATAGAAAATTTTACAATTTTACAAAATTTTACATTTTATTTTATTTATTTCATAAAATAGAAAATTTTACAAAATTTTACAAATAGAAAATTTTACAATTTTACAAAATTTTACATTTTATTTTATTTATTTCATAAAATAGAAAATTTTACAAAATTTTACAAATAGAAAATTTTACAATTTTACAAAATTTTACATTTTATTTTATTTATTTCATAAAATAGAAAAGTTTACGAACAACATAACAGAAGATGAAGAATCATTAAAGAATAAGAAATACAGGAGCTGCTGAAGTTAATACAGCATTTTCCATTACAGCTGCAGGGGTACAAAGCAGTCAGTACCAGATGTTTGCTGGCAAAGCTTTGGGGATCTCCCTCTAGATTGTCTGCTTTGTTTTCTCTTCCTGCCCTCTTTAAACAGCAGGTGACCTAGGAGTTCTCAGTTTCTTCTCCCCCATCCAGTGCCCTTGCCTCCTCTTCCAAGGGACATGGAGTCCCTCTGAAATTGTTGTCCAGCATAGTTCCCACCTCCTTCTTTACTCCAAATATCTTTACCCCAAATATCTTTACCTCTTCAGCTGGACAGTTCTGATACATGATGCTGAGACTTAATCAAATCGGTGGTATTGGAATTGTTTGTGTGGTATTGTGAGGATCTGTATGTGACTAGGAGGGTCACAAGGGTGAGAGTCCCATGTTTTGCTACTGCACTGTNGGTTGGATGGGACTTGGAGCCACCTGGTCTAGAGGAAGATGTCCCTGCCCGTGGCAGGGGGTTGGAACTGGATGATATTTGGGGTCCCTTCCAACACAGGCCGTTCTATCATTTTATGTTTCTGTGCTCACGTCAAATGGCACAGCCATGCACTGCTGTGTCAGCTGTGCTGTGGTGGCCCTGCAGCCCACAGAGTGTTGTCACCCTGAACTCTTCAAAGTAATTTTTCTGCTATTCACTTCTCCAGGGTTCTCCCCAGCCAGAGCAAAGGTGGGTCAAACATGATTTGTGGTCACCTTCAGCTGTCTTTTTTCCTTCCAGGAACAGAAAAAGAGCATTGGGTCTGGGCCAATGTTGGGAATGCATATTGTGTGGGCTTGTTGGGAGAAAGAGAGGATTTATTTGTCAAATAGGGCTTAATTTATTATGCAAAATATGAAAGCTCGCATTTTTGTATTGCAGTAAAAAGACAATTGATTAATAATTTGGAAAAAGGCCAAGACACACAGTTTCCACCTTTGTAATTTATCATCTCAGGGAAACAAAAGTGATATAAAAGGTACCTGAGCAAAACAATTTATTAAGCAGAAATGAAAGCTGGTTCATATTAATGCATTTATTATGAAAGGACTTTCTAGGACATTGTTGTTACTTACAGGAAACACGTAAAAAATCTGAATTGATGATTAAGGCCATAGGAAATTTACAGAAAAGCTACAACTGATAAAATAGAGGAACTTTTACATTAATAATAACTTCAAAAAAGCTATTGGAGACTAGAGAGGTTAAGGTCACTAAAACAACGTCAGCAGTTCCTGGAAAGAACATAAAGTCAAAGCTTCTTCATCATTAAAAACCATCTTCAGGGGAAAAGAATGTACAGTCTCTTCTAGTTCTTGATTAAACATTGTAAAAGCAGTCACGTCACGTCCACTTGCCGTGGGGGTTCAAAGATGCCAAAGATTCCAAGTGCCAAACCTCTTACAAAGAGGGTCTCTCAGCCTGTTCCGATGTGTCGTGTACACTCATTTTTTGGCTCTGTAGCATGGACATGTTGCATCAGTACAGAAAAGCTTAGAAAAAGGAATCACGCTTCCCAGCCTTGTTTGTTTTGCTGCCAGGCAGGAGAAAGGTTGTCAAGCAGCAAAATATGTTTTTTCAGCTTTTGAACCTAAAAGGAGAGCCTTATGTCTGCACATGCCACATACCATTTATTTCATAAAATAGAAAATTTTACAAAATTTTACAAATAGAAAATTTTACAATTTTACAAAATTTTACATTTTATTTTATTTATTTCATAAAATAGAAAAGTTTACGAACAACATAACAGAAGATGAAGAATCATTAAAGAATAAGAAATACAGGAGCTGCTGAAGTTAATACAGCATTTTCCATTACAGCTGCAGGGGTACAAAGCAGTCAGTACCAGATGTTTGCTGGCAAAGCTTTGGGGATCTCCCTCTAGATTGTCTGCTTTGTTTTCTCTTCCTGCCCTCTTTAACCAGCAGGTGACCTAGGACTTCTCAGTTTCTTCTCCCCCATCCAGTGCCCTTGCCTCCTCTTCCAAGGGACATGGAGTCCCTCTGAAATTGTTGTCCAGCATAGTTCCCACCTCCTTCTTTACTCCAAATATCTTTACCCCAAATATCTTTACCTCTTCAGCTGGACAGTTCTGATACATGATGCTGAGACTTAATCAAATCGGTGGTATTGGAATTGTTTGTGTGGTATTGTGAGGATCTGTATGTGACTAGGAGGGTCACAAGGGTGAGAGTCCCATGTTTTGCTACTGCACTGTTAGGGTGAAGATAGAGATGTTTTCAGCAGATTTGGGGACTTTAGCATCAGTGCATAAACACTGAGCTTTCCCCGATCACAGTTTAAACACTCAATATGATACATTAAAACAGATACGCTGTTCCTTTTCAAAATTGGGAGTTATGTAAATTACAACAAATGTTCAAAGTTTAAAAGGAGAGAAAACAACCAAGTCTTAAGGCTTTCTCTCATAGGAAAACCTAATTCTGTTGCATTTAATTATGCTAGAAAATTGTCCTTGTCAGAGCAACATATGCAAACATTTCAATCTGATTAACTCAATCTAATCAAAATAATGGAAATAAAATTACAACGTGCTTTATACTGCAAGCCTAAAACTGGGGATAGAACTTCACTTGATATTTGCCTGTATAAAATACTGTGATTTAGAGAGATAATCAGGATATTCTATGATTCTGTGAAGACCATGAGTATTTCCGAGACCAGATTGTGCACCCTGATGGAAGCAGTCCTGCAGTATCTCTGCCCAGGCAGTTCAGTTCACTCCTGGTTTTGCTCTGGGGCCGTGTCTGCTGCTCAGCCACATTGCATCTGTACCTACATACAAACACACGTGCTGGTTGGCCTCAGGTTCCTCTCTGGGCTGCACCAACTCAGAATCACACAGTGGGTCAGGTTGGAGGGACCACAGCGGCTCATCTGGTCCAACCTCCCCGTTCAAGCAGGGTCATCCCGGAGCACACGGCGCAGGATTGCACCCAGGTGGTTCTGGAATATCTCCAGTGAGGGGAAACCCCACAGCCTCTCTGGGCAATCTGTTCCGTGCTTGGTCACTGCACAGCAGAGAAGTTCTTCCTCATGTTCAGGTGGAACTTCCTGGGCATCCATTCCTGTTACCTCTTGTCCCATTGCTCGGCTCCTCCAAGCAGAGCCTGGCTCCATTCCACCCTCCCGACTCTCTCCCTTCAGATCCTCTTTCCCTGCATGAGGATCCCTGGACACATCCAGCACAGAATGGTTTGCTAAAATACCCACCTGGATGTGCGTAATGCCAAGGCTGTCACCCCCTGCCCTGGCCACTCTTCTAACCCTGCCCCAAAAGACTCAACACCCTCAAATACACCCTTTGGCCATGCAATGCACGTGCTTGTGTTTCCTGCTATAAAACACTGCAGTGGGCTCCATCACGGTGATCTCTTACTCCAAACACTTCAAATATGAAAGAACAAAACGGGATCCAGAGCCTGTTGGCCCCAGCAGTACGTGGAGTGGGTCAGTGCATGCAAGCACTGAGCAGACTGGGCAAGAACCAGTGGATAACCCCCAGAGGAGCAGCCAGGCAAACGAGAGTCGCTGTAGGCTGAAGCCAGAGCTTTCAAAGAGAACGCTGCTGCTCGCTGAGTGCTTGTGTTTAAAGATGCTTTAAGCTTTTCTTGCTGTTTTGACTTTTTCAGAACCTGAGGCGGGAGAGGTGTCCCCCCCAGTGGGAGCTGGTGTGAACAGCAACAGCTGGACCTTTAAATTTGGACCGGGCAATTCCAAACAAGGTGGTCCTGGTGAGTTGCCAGACAAATTCATTATCCCGGGATCTCCTGCAATCATCTCCATCCGGCAGGAGCCACCAAACAGCCAAATTGACAAAAGTGACTTCATAACCTTTGGCAAGAAAGAAGAGACCAAGAAAAAGAAGAAAAAGAAGAAGGGAAACAAGACTCAGGAGAAAAAAGAAAAGGGCAACAGCACCACTGAAAACAGTGACCAGTGAGGGAGTTATACTGAAAAAACCCTCTTAGCCAGTTTTTGTAATAATGGCAGATTTCTCCTATGTAGCAAATCCCAACTTCTTCCTACTGTTAACAAATTTCCTGTATGTACAGACTTGAGAAAATCAGCAGGAAATTCAGTGTCTGTCTAAATTGCTTAACAGGTTTTGTCTTAAAAGCTTTATTAAGTCTGGTGTTAACTCTTTTTCTCCACTCTGGCTTGTTTTCAGAATCTAAAAAGCAGACACAAGTTTCCTTTCTCCTACGCCGAAAAGGAGAATCTTCACAGTACAGCCAGTGAGAGGTTGGACTCTGCACTGTGGTTCCTGTGCTCCTGTCTTGATGACACTTACAGGACAGGTTTAAAAGTTTTAATGTTGTGCACCCTCTATCTGATTGGAAATATTTGTGTGCAGATGTCAGCTAGGTGATATGAGATCAGATTATAAAATGCAAGAAGAGCTGGTAAATATGCAACAGAGGAAACACAAAAGTTCAAAGATGTTCAGGCTGGGGAGAAAATGTCTGAAAGGAGATGAGCAGACTTGTCAAATCTTGAGAAGTCACTGTGTGGAAATACTGACTCCTATACATGACGTATTGTACACACTGCTTCAAATGAAACCTCACATTTACAGCTCTTTAAGAGACCATAAATTATATCTCTTTACCAAGCAAGCCATTGGAAAAATTGTCCCTTAAAGCCCTGCATTACCCTGGTAAGGCTAGCCCTCAGAGTGTAAGAAGGGCTGGGCTGACATCCCAGGAATGTAACTGTGATGCTCTGTGTCCCTATTTCCACATTATTTTGCACATGATGTCTCTGAAAAGGTCAGAGTTTTTCCACGACACTTATGCAAAAGAGAGAAAAAAGTAACATTAACTATGCTATTTGTTATTTGAGATATTTATTTATAAAGAAATATAGCTGTAAATGTTAAAGAGATATGATGCCCTTTAACCCAAACAGAAGTCAATCTAGAGCCATTATAAATTACAATTGCTGCTATTAAAGTGCTTTAGAAAAATTGCCTGAAACATCTGTATTATATCGGCCACTTGCCAATAACAGCTTTATTCTGTCGGGTGACTTGGGGGCTGCCTCTTGCATGTATTGATAAATACAAGAATATCTTCTTTTTTTTTTTTGCATTATTCTGCACTTTGAATACACCTTTGCAAACAAACTGTCCTAATATGAAGAAGCAGAAGCAAACTCCTCACACAAATGGATTTACTAACCTGCTAGCTCTGTGCAGTACCTTGGTGTTACCTCCCACACAACCTTTTCTGATTTTAGTTTTACTTTTCTATGAGATTATGAATTTCTGACCCTGCTAACACTCCTTATGTAAAATTCAAGTACTGTATGTATGCTGTATGCTCTTATAAGAATCCTGAAATATTTATTCTGTGCTTGTGTATGTGAATGTCAATGCAACTATTATTAGAGTGGACTTTAAGCTTTACCGTTGAATGTAAATTCATTATTTCTTTTTTTGTACACTTGTGAAAAAGTGGAGTAGTGTTAATTTTTTAAGCCACTGTTGATTATCAGTTTTTTTGTGTATGAAACACAAGTAAAATATCTTTCTTAAACCAAGCCATGCATGCATTTTGGGATTTATTGGTAAGAATCTGTGAAGCTGAAGTTCTGTGAATTACTAAACCTAGGGGTATAAATGGAGTATTGAATGTGGTTGAGGATGTTGATATAAAACCAATACATGTATTTTTAAATAGAATATGGCTGATGAGGGAATTCCAAGGAGTTTTCTACATTATTGTACATTCACAGAATAAAGCTCAAGTGTCGTGTTAATTGGAACTGTGTAAGAAACTACATAGCTCTGAAATTTCTAACAGGCCCTTTAATCTAGGATCAAAGAGAACAACTGGATTTCTTGAGACATGTCCTGGATGTTTTAAGTTTCCAAACTGCTGACAGTTCAGAACAGAACAATTCCTATTCATTTTTAAGAACCTGCAGCGAGTCTTAAAACATCACAGAAAAGCTCTAATAAAAGAATTCATATCTCAAAGCATGAACCACCAATGGCCTCATGTGGTCTATTTAGAGTTTTCTTTTGTTACCAGTCTTGTTTTACTGGCAATAAAAAGGTGCTGCTCAAGAAAGAGAATCCTTGATTCACTTTTAACGGCTAGACAAGAGGAAAAAACTTAAGCTTTGGGGAGGGAACTGTTCTTTTATGCAAATGTGCTATGCAAGTACATTTAGATGTATTTTTTTTTAAATTGGTGACTAATCCAACAGCTCCCAAAACGTTCATCAACTGTGGTTACAATGGTAGCTTAAACACACAGAAGAATACTGTTCTTTTGTATTCATCATAAAGTAGTTCTCTCAATGCCTCAGGCAAAAATTCAGTACGAAGATCTAATTGTTACAGGAATCTTCTACATTTGATTATTTTTGGATTTTGACTGAGTATTTGTTTTTCTTGTGAGTGCTTCTATTTTCCCCTCTGCAAGCCAGTCTGATTCATTCATTTTTCATCAGTGGCCATACACAGCTGATTTTCCAAGGCTTGCTTCCATTAGAATGAACCAAGAGCTGCAGTATGTCTCCAGTTTGCTGGTTTTAACACAAAATTACATTTACCAGTGCTGCCTTTGTTGCAGGTGCTTACTGCAGGGGGACTGTGTGCTTGCATACCTTGGGAGAAAAAACATAATCTGAAGATAATCATTCCAGTATGATTATCAGTGATGACAATCATTCCAGTATGGAGAGCTGATGGAACAGAGAAAGAACTCTCAGAGGAGAGGAGGAGCTCTTGCTGGAATTGTGTGAAAAGAGGCTGGATTGCACTAGGAGGATATACATTCCACACATTCACTGTGTTTTCAGAAGACTGAATCAGGAACTTCACCTGATTTTATAAAGATTTTTCCTTCTTTGAGCCCTGTAGGACAACTGGAGTGCTGAGATGTACGGTGAAATTTGGCCATTTCATAACTAACATGCAAATGATACCACTGACACCCTTGATTTTTTTGGGGTGTCCAGGGGAAGGAGAAACCCTTGGCAAGAAGTATATTTGGAGGACCAGGGGTAGGTGGGGGCAGAATCTGCCCATTCCACGACAGTTTAGGGGTTACTGCTTTAACACCACACAAAAATGGAAATTGAGAGCCGGAGGTGGCCAATAACAGCACAAATTAAGAAACAAAAATTTCTTTAATCCTCCTGCTGACAATGAAATGAGCACGACAAAATACACCGCAGAGTTTGCTAACGAGGAAATTACAGTTTTGGGGCTCTTTACCACTCAAACAATTTATGTCTTTCAGGATCCATATATACTTTCTGTGAGCATATTGTCTTTGGAAGTCTGGTTTTTATGCATACAAGATCAGTGATCAAAACTATTGGGCTTTTATAACAATAAACCTGAGTTATATTGTATATTAATTACATCCTGTCATTAAAAAAATATCTCATTTTCCATTAGGCTTCTAAGACTTAGTCTTGTGCAGTTTCTTTCTGCTCAGTACTCGGGTCATTGCACATCATACGAGGGGATCTGATTAAAAGTTTTCCAATTATCTCACGTAAGGGGAAGAACATAGAACCCAAAATGCATTTCCCAAATTGCATATATGAAGATCAGTCATGGAATTAATTGCAGGTAGTTTTGATACCTTTTAGAATCTTCTTACAGCAGTGGCTACTTTTTCTCTTCTTTGACTTCCCTGACCCCCCACAGCAGCTGTTCTTACAGTGATTATCANGGGAGGTGGCCAATAACAGCACAAATTAAGACACAAAAATTTCTTTAATCCTCCTGCTGACAATGAAATGAGCACGACAAAATACACCGCAGAGTTTGCTAACGAGGAAATTACAGTTTTGGGGCTCTTTACCACTCAAACAATTTATGTCTTTCAGGATCCATATATACTTTCTGTGAGCATATTGTCTTTGGAAGTCTGGTTTTTATGCATACAAGATCAGTGATCAAAACTATTGGGCTTTTATAACAATAAACCTGAGTTATATTGTATATTAATTACATCCTGTCATTAAAAAAATATCTCATTTTCCATTAGGCTTCTAAGACTTAGTCTTGTGCAGTTTCTTTCTGCTCAGTACTCGGGTCATTGCACATCATACGAGGGGATCTGATTAAAAGTTTTCCAATTATCTCACGTAAGGGGAAGAACATAGAACCCAAAATGCATTTCCCAAATTGCATATATGAAGATCAGTCATGGAATTAATTGCAGGTAGTTTTGATACCTTTTAGAATCTTCTTTCATTTCTACTTCTTTACTCATTTGATGTGTTTCAAGACCTGCTAGTTTCAACAACTGGGTAAAATAAACCAGGTACAATTTTCCTTCCCTGTCCAATTCTCCCCTAGCAGCAGTTTTGGGGATGTCATGTAAAACAAGTATTAAGGAAGGAGCTGAGCCATTATCCTCATTTGAGTCCTAAAGAATGAGCAGGTTCCTCAGTTTTGCTGCTGTTTGATTGCTTAGAAACTGCTGACTGCTCCTCAACACCTCAACACCTTTTTAAGACAATGCCAAGAGTCCTATGTTCTGTTAAGACTCCTATAAATATGCAGAAATATCACTTTAATCAAAAGTTTGGCTTTGGTAAGTGAGTGTACCCTGAATTCATTTGGTTTCTTCCTTTACAAGTCTCTGAAGGAGAAGAGAGTGACCAGCTGAGCCATGTTTTGATATCACACATAGCTGAATCCACTTGAAGCAAATAGACATTCTGGAAAGTGGAGCTGAGGGCTCCAAGCACGGCAATAATAAATCGTGGATGTGAGGGACTTCATGTGGTGACTGGAATCGTATCAGAAGCTGTGTTAGACTCACACATGCCTGACTGGCTGGCTTGGCTGCACCAAAACTGAACAGAGGGAATGCACAGCACAGCTCTAACAGAATAAATGCTTTATCACATTGTGCTGACCTTGTGCAGGTTAAACCAGCATGCTATGGAATCAGTATTGATAGCAGATACATTAATTTTCCATTAGCTCTGGATACGGGCGTGCTGTACTCTCTGTTCTCCTGGGTTCATTCTCTCCGAGGATNTCTAGAGGAAGGTGTCCCAGAAGGTGACCCACCCATAACAGAGGGCTAGATCATATTTAAGGTGCCTTCCAACCCAAACCATTCTATGATTCTCTATATAAAAATCTGAGACATGGTTATGTTGTTGTACAGAACACTTCAATACCCACTGTCAGTGATAATACTGCTTAGGTATCATGAAAATCTGGTTTTTCAAAGTGGTTCTACTATGCTGACATTAGGCACCTACTTCTAGAATATTTGTAGTTCAGGTGCCTTAGGCTGGTTTAGAGAAACCAACGAATGAAATCCTTCAGCATGAAGTACCACAAAATCATCTCACGTGGTGAGAAGACCATATCTTACACTGCCCCGTGGATTCCCTTTCATATCCCAGGACTGCCTCCATGAAATCACTCTGACACAGGTATTAACATCAAAAGATGACACAGATGTGGTGAAGTAAACATCTCTCAGAACACCACACAGCTTGAAAATATTAAAGATGTTTGCCTGCCAGTGGTGCCCAGAGCTACTGTTGTCTGCAAAAAGGCAGCAAGTGACTCATCCACACTGAATAACTGATTTCTGAAACATGTTACAAAACAGACATGCTAGGCTTGAAAACTAGATTTTAAAACCAGGGCCCTGACAGAGAGTCAGACGTACTAAGCTGGCCTTCATACCAAACAGAGCAGCCCGAAATCTGTTGTCACTCCCACTCCTCAGCTCCCTTGTTCCTTCATGGTGGGGGGACATGTGGGAAGCGGGACGTGTCCTGAAGAGATAACCCC
>VYZQ01032992.1:0-14123 GCA_013400655.1 Mystacornis crossleyi | reverse complement strand
CTGCCAGAGCTCCAGGAGCGTTTGAACAACGCTCTCAGGCACAGGGGGGATTTTTGGGGTGTCCCGTGGTGAGGCAGGAGCTGGACTTCAATGATCCTTGTGTATCCCTTCCAGCTGAGGGCATTCCATGCCACAGGGATGTGATGCAGCTTTCACACATGTATCCTGCAAAGCGTGTAACTAAATGCTGCATGGGAGTGTGGCTTATAAAATGTATTACAATGTATGTGAAAACACAGGACTCAACTTTTCAGACATTACTTAACTTAGATATGTTATTACATTTTATTGGTAAGAAGCTTATTATCTTTTTCTTTTTTTTTTTTTTTTTGGTCTGTGAAATAACCACAATATCAGCCTGACAGTGATAAATGTGTTGATTTCTTGCTGCCAGCCTGAGAGTTCTGACAGTCTGCAAACTGAACTCGGAATGTTATTACAGAGAATCAATATGTGTGGCCTCAGCTCTGATCCTCAGAACAGATAACTGTCAAAGCCTGCATTTAATTTCCTTCCAAATATTAGGCTGTTTTAGAGCTATCTTTGTAACAGATTACATTGCTGTAAACATTACTGGGTAAAATAAATGAGTCATTCTTTAACTTTACCACTCTTTGTTATTTTTGTGATATTATCTAGAGTGACTGCCTTCAACCCTAAACTTCTATCCGGAAACATTGTGGACTTGCACAAATAACTTCAGTGTTAGCTAAGTACAGTTTCAGGGCCAAAATCACCAAACTTTTCATTCTTAGCCAAGTAGGGAGTTTAGGGACATTCACTAAATTTTTTCAACAAGCAATGACTTGGAGTTCCTCTAAAACTACTTTCTGGGTAGTACAACAGCCTCAGCTAATATAATCCACCAGGGGGTTGTATAAGAAAATTAGCAGTATTTTAGGTTATAATTAGGACCTTGCATTCAGCTGAACGTGGGGTGTGCTCCCACCTGTTGAGTCCTGACATAGTAACCATTCGAAAAAATAAAAGGCAGCTGCTTAAAATTTCCTCTCTGGGCTGTACAGCAGCACTATGAGGGTAAAGAAAGACTTTTTGCTGACTGAAGGAGGGCTAGCTTTAGATTAGATGTTAGGAAGAAAATTCTTGGCTATGAGGAGGGTGAGAATCTGTGCATGTCACTCTGAGAAGCTGTGGACTCCTCATCCCTGGAGGTGCTCAAGGTCGGACTGAATGGGTCCCTGAGTAACCTGGTCTAGTTGAAAGTGTCCCATGGTCCCTTCCAAACCAAACCATTCTGTGATATTTGCTGAAAAAGCAGCAGGGTGGGACACAAGCGAGCCAGGACTTTTCTGGAGTGCACTAATGGTAATTCCCTGGTACAGGTGATTGAGGAATCAAGGAGAGGAAGTTCTTTGCTGGACCTGGTGCTTATAGACAAGAAAAACTGGTCTGGAGTGTGAAGGTTGGGTCAGCCTTGGGTTTAGGGATCATGCAATGGAGATAGGGGTTCTGGGAGGAGGGAACTGGGCAGATAGCAGCCTCTGAACCCCAGAGCAGGTTCCCAGGCTTCAGCAGAATGGGCTTTGCCCTGTTCAGCCGTTGCTGAAATAAGAACCATGTAGAAGATGGTTCCGGAGAGGAGTTCAGGAGATTGCAAAGTTTTACCTTCTCCAAGCTAAAGAACGTACAGAAAATCATGAGGAGAGTGGAGGAAATCCTGCATGGATGATCAAGGAGCTCCTGGTTCAACTCTAACACAAAAAAAAGTATACAGAAGGTGAAAGAAGGAACAAGTGACCCCACAGGAATATAGAAAAGCTGTCCAACATGCATGCAAGCACAGGATAAGAAAGCCAAAGCTCAGCTGGAGTTGAATGTAATGAAGGGTGGGAAAGGCAACGTGTGCTGACAGCAAGAGGAAGATGAGTGAACTGAGGGCCCATTGCTGAATGAGGTGAGGGAGGTGGTGGCAAAGAGCAAGGTGGTAGGATGGAGGATCTACAGAACCAGAGCTCATTAGATTCACCTCAGTCCCCGGGAGGATGCGGAGCAAATAACCCTGTAAACCATTTTGAACCGTGTGACGGACAAAAAGGTGACTGTGAGTAGTAAACAAGGGTTTGTGAAGGGGACACCAGGTTTGATCAACCTGATGTCTTCCTACAATCACACGACGGGGTCACTGGAGGAGGGAAGAATGTGGATTTTGTTTACCCTGACTCGAGTAAGACTTTCAGTGCTTAATCCTGTAATACTCCTACAGACAAATGGATGGATTATGGCCTAGATAAGTGGATACCGACATGAACTGAGATCCAGGTAAACTGCCAGACTTAAAGGATTGTGACTAGAGGTGGGAAGTTCTACTGGAGACCAGGTAGCTTTGAAAGGAGATGCTTGGAGTGCTGGTAGAGCTGGTGGAGAAGAAAAGAATCAGGAGGGAATTTAAAATCAATCAAATATCTGGCAGGGTCGTAAAGAGGAAGTAAAGCAAGCAGACAGACTGTCCAACAGGACAGTAGGCGGGAATGGAAATGCATTAAATTCAGATATAAATATAAAGAAAAAGCTTTCATGCTCTAATGGTAGTTGACCATTGGTCACCCAGAGATTTTGCAGGGTCTCCATTCCTGGATGTATTCAAAACTCAACTGGCTGAGAACCTGAGCAACCTTCCCTAACTTACCCAGGACTTGGGGGGTGGAGGGAGTGGGGGTGATGTGGCAACGATCTCCAGAGGGTCCATTCTAACCTCAGTAATTCTTGGGCTCTGTGAATTATAGGAAAACTGGTTCTGGATAAAGGTGAGCTCCTAGGACAAAAAGACAAGACTGGAATCAAAGAAAGACTTGGTCACATTTAGATAATATAAAATTTATGCGTTTTTAGGTAGAAGATGGGAATTCATGTTTTGCTGGAAGTGGTGTATTATGCCTCTATGGTTAGTTGGCCAAAAGATATTAGGAGTAGGCTGATACATGTAATTTGATGAAGCTGAATGAATTAAAATGTGGTCTACACAGTATCTTTTTAGCTCATGTACTAGATTTCAAAGTCAGCTCTTTCCTTTTGCAAGTTTTCATGCTGTATATACCCTAATCATTAACTTTCTAATTTAACAGTGTGCAGTACAGTGTCAAATTGGTTTTATGTCCACAGCCTCCCTCTGTGTTACGTTACTACTGTGAAAAATTCTGTCAGATTTGATAGGAATAATCTCCCATGTGTGAATCCCACTGAGTCAAACTCTCCTTAATTAAATCATAACAGTCCAGCTGGCCTGCTCCATCTCAGCTTAATGGTGTCCTCTGTTACCCTTTCTGCCCATTTGTTTCACTCTTGTATTTTCCTTAGTACAAAAGACAGGTATTACACATGAATCTTTCTAAACACGTCCTTGCTTCCAGAAGTGTGCTGAATACATATGCTAATATTGGCCCATTTTTTGGTACTTGCCTCAGGATGCTGCAAAGGAGATTTCCTCATTTTGCACACTTGCTTAATCTTCAAATGCTCTAATTTTTTTTCTTTTATTATCTTCTTTTTTCCTTTCTTTTTAAGTACCAGATCTGGCAAGATTCCAGCTCCCTCCAGCAAGTTTTGTTTTCTAAAATAATAGCAGCTCTTCCTGGGAAAAGTGATTTTCTTTAATGATTCAGGTTTTTCAGTGATTCCCATGGGTGTTCTTGCTTCTCACGTGGCTGAGATGTTGCTGCCAGTTATGCTGATATTGTGATTACTTCTCAGCAGTCCCAGGCCACGTGCTCTTTGTCAAAACCTTACGCAACCTGGTCAAAAACAAACTTGGTCAAAACTATGATAGGCTTGCTGGTGATAAAAACAAGGTGGTCAGGTAAACTTCCTTTGCATTATGATGGTCATTTCAGAAGAGACACATAGAATACAAGGTACAACTATAAGGAAGAGATAAAATTTCATAGTTTTTACTCATGCCTTTCCTTCTCTTTGTACAGCTGGATAAATTTGAACTTAGAATTTTAATACTAGGTATGCTTATTTGTTTCAGTACTTACAACAATTCCTCTTAAATTTTAGGTGCTTCCCTGTAAATTTTAAATTTTTCTAATATAAGATGTAGCTGGAGAAAAGGTATTAGAAGGCAAATGATCAAGTAGATCAAGAAGACTGTTTTCTTTTATGGTCTCTATTTCACTCCAGAACCCTCACAAGAAAACTGCTATAATCAATTTTAGAATGTGCTTTTATATGGAGATTATGTTTGGACTTGTGGGGATCTATGTGTAAACAACCCCCAGCAGTTCCTTAGCAGTCAGTTTACATCTCCTCTAAGTCACTCCGTGCACTTGCTTAGTTCTGCACCCTGTGCCTCTGCTGCTTCTCGCTTCAGTGCTCGAAAACTTTTGATTTTTGTAGACTTACATCTCACTTTCTCATCTCTTTCTCCCTAAGCTATACATTTGAAACTCTCTCGCCTCACATTTAATTTCCTTCAAGACTTTCATCAGTTGATAACATTTCTTTGGTCTGGCTGAGTTTATGAACATGTTGCATCTGAGCTCTCCTGTGTGATGTGGCCATCCGGATATTATAGAAACAGAGAGAATACAAATCAGCTGGAATTGCACATGCACCTAGGAACTGGAGTTAATTAAAAGTATAACAAAAGCTTCATAACTGCTGTTTAGAAAATAGGAAGCTTTCTGGAAAATCATTGTACCAAACAGAGTACAGAGGTGCAGGAGTGTGTTTGAACTCTTTGTGGTTTTAATTTCAAGTAGATGGCTTAAAGAAATGTGCAAAAAAAGCAGCAAGCAGTGATCTAAAATATTCCCAGAGTACACAAGTGACTTGCAGAGTACATTGCCTTTTACCTTAGATTACACCAGCTAAAACCATGGTGACAGCCCAGATGAGATGCTGCTTTTCAGGATATTTCAGAGATAAGCAGATAATATAATTATATCATTGTATTATGTAATGTTAATATATTATTTCAGAGATAATCAAAAACGCTCCCCAAAATCAATATTTACCGAGCTGGCACCATAAATAATTGTGTTGCCTTAAGTAGAAATTACAATTATATTAATTTTATATGACACTGAAAAATGGTTTAGTAATTTACATTTCCTTTGGGCTGGAAAAAAACTAACTATTTGCAGAGGCAGTTGTGTTGTGGTAGAAGAATTTACCAAAAAATCCTGTTGGAGTTAATGCCTTGTGGACCTAGGTAGGTACAAACACAAAATATGGCCATTTGGATGAACAGCTGAAATTCCAAGTAGTAACTAACAACATTTGAAGTGTGACCATCTTTAGTGATATACTTCCCCCATTCTGAGTTATCACATCTCAGAGTGCCTTTCAGCTCAACAAATGTGACTCCAAAAGCTTCATGCAAGGAAGTATTTCCCCAGGGGTGCTGGTTTTGCCTCACGTTCTCCTCGTGAACCGCTCTGGGGATTTCTCAAGCTGTTTTTCTGCCTGAGACCTTCTCTTTTCCAGGTTCATATCCAAAGGCCTGCTACCTTCACTGTCTGCTCTTTCACACCTTCTGGAACGTTTCATCTGCAAATATACTTAATTTATGTTACTAGACTCTATCAGGCCATACTGGAACAGTAAAGCAGTCGCTGTGTTGTCCTCTTGCCTTTTCAGAGACAGAGGAACTTTTACAGTACAGGGTTTGGAAGATGGATTCTTCCAGGCTGTAAACACAGGATTTAAGGATCCCTTGTTTACTCTCTGAACACAGATCAAGTATGTTCCTAATATAAGCAAGAAGTGTGTTTTCTCTTGCCAGGAAACACCATTTCTGGTTAAAGAAAGACTGTTTGCTCTGTCTGCTGGACAGGTTCCAGAGGAAGATAATATATAACACATCCCATCGATTTTCATCTTCTTAAAGATCATAATTTCAGAAAATACAGTGGCAGAGAGGCAAGGAGCTGGGTACAGCCATTGCTGAGGCCAACATCTGGCCCTGCAGATGCATCTTCATTAACACCTCAGTTCATTTTTGTGGTACTGAAAAGGCAGAGCCGAGCTGGCTCTACAGACCTCAAAGGAGAAAATAAATAGCAGAACCAGTAGCTAGAGAATCAGCTATATTTATTTCTACTTTTCAGAAGACGATTGGAATTGAAAATTGGTATTTCCAAACTGACGGAATAAAAAGAAAATCACACCAGCTTATTCTATTTAATACACATGTGTGCAGTCCCTGGGGGTAGCACAGAGATCAGTCTGTCATTTGAAAGAATCCTGTGGGAAATGGGCTCACAGGAAGCAGCATCTGATCCTCACATATGTCTTGAGCAGAAGGAAAGGGACTTCTCTTTCCAAAGGTATGAAATCTGAACTTGGTTTTAACTTTGCTGTTCCAGTAACTTGTGAGAAAATCTCCAGTTCTCTATCTCTACTAGGGGCACAAAGCAGAGCAAAAGCTGAATTTGGTTCGTTCTATTGGTTAAAAATTTATTTTCTGGGGAATCTGAGCATTAATTAATAGATTAGACGATTTTTGAAAGCTAACAGTAATGTGGAATTTGGGAATCAATTGCGGAGAGGATAAATACAGAAGCCATATTTGACCTGGAGCGTGTTAGAGCCAATGTTTATATTTCACAGATACAGGATGTATTTTGTGATCATCTAAGCTGCTCTGTGCGTATTCTCAGGCACTTCTTCCTGCAGCAAGACCTCTGACTTGTGGTACAACCTGAGCCACCTTTAGGAAGACCCCACCTATGGATTTAAAGGTATCAGATAAGAGGTAGCACAGCACATGCCTTGGTCGTGTCCTTTTGGCGTTATAAATTGTGTTTATTTCTGTTTTTGTGTCTTTAAACTGCTGGATAATAGCAGGTGTGTGTCAGGTGTTCTTGCTGGGTTAAAGAGCCATCTAATAGATTTCTGTTCATCAGGCTCTGACCAAACCACCTGTAAGTTCCCAATGGTAAGTTGGAGATTGTAATTCCTTAGGTCTCTGCCCTGTTCTTGACACCGGTTATTGCTCTCACTGTTCCCCTGTGAACCAGTGACAGTTTTGAAGGGCACACGTGGAGGCTGAGTCACAATACCACAAAGAAATGCTGCTTTTCTCTTCAGAGCTCTTCTGTTATTGTGTATTCTGTCATCCTTCCCAGGGGTGTTCAAGAGGTTGCTTACAGAAATTTCCAGTCTGTGCAGAGCCAGGTCTCTGCATATGATTCTTTGTTCCTCTAGGAATGGGAATAATGTTGGGCTTTGTTGTATTAAAAATGCTTTGGTGTGCCATGCCAAGCATTGCACAGCTCTGATCTGCTCGTGGGTTTTCTTGTTTATCACATCTCAATGTTTATGTAATCTGAAAACTTTCCAGGAACAAATATCTGTTTACGCTATCATTATGTCTATGTATCATTGTAAAATAAGATTATATGTATATAATAGAACAGTATTTATAGGACATTACAAGTTTCATTGCAATTATTTGATGCATCCACATCAATTGCAGTGAGACTATCAACTTGACAAATTCAATTTGATTTAGTATGTGCCATTCTGATTTTTCATGGTGCTCTTGGTTTTAGTTTTTTTATCTGAATGTTAGAGGCACAAAGCCAGAAGTCTAAAAAAGTCTGATTATATTATATCAGCAATAGAGTCTCCATTATGATTCCTGTTTGTAATCTTGTCAGAGAAAGATATCAAATCTCTTTGACATAATCTGCTTTCCATTAAGCTGCACTCTCCTCATTAGGCTTGTGATGAGTTTAAGCTGTTGCCACACAATGAGAGGAACAGCTAAAACAATGTAATAAATAAGGTACGATACAGTAGGAATTGGGGGGTTGGCCTTTTTGCTTCCTGATGGCTGGAAGCATTTCCTTCCCCTTGCTTGTGACGTTTGCCTTTCGTGTCCATGTCCAACAGCTGTGTTTTGGAAACCACAGAATGGCCTGGGTTTGAAGGGACCTAAAAGATCTTCTTGTTCCATCCCCCCTGCCATGGACAGGGACACCTCCCACCAGACCAGGTTGCTCAGAGTTCCATCCACCCCAGCCTTGAACACTTTCAGGGATGGGACATCCAGATAATAACTAAGCCAACAGCTAAATAATAAATAAATAAACCGATAAACGAACCGGATCTGTTTCATTATTATTGTTTATCTACTGGTTGACAGTCTTTAGCACACACAACAGTAAATGGAACATCCACAGAGGACTGGAAGATGTAACAGATCCTCTGCTGTAGACCCGTGTCCTTCTGGCACTGAAGACAAGGCCGGGCATCCTACACGCTGTGTGAATGTACACGAGGTCCACCATGCTGGATTTCACCTCAAATAGCACCAGGGACCTCTGTTTAAGCACCGAGTGTTACTCAGTGTGCTCACTCTGTCTGTAATTACACCCCAGCAGTGCCTTGAAGATCCAGGTCACTCTCTTGGCACACCTAAGGTGACACGATGAGGTTGCCATTCCGTGGGTGACTGCATCTCACAGCTTCCTCCAAGCTGTCCCTGCCCTTCTGATCACCTGGCAGCATCCACAGGGAATAAGCACTGATCTGGGACCCTCTAGGTGGCAGGGTAAGGACCTCACCAGCTGAGCCTCCTGGCATCTTTTCTATGCAGAGTCTCCCTCAGAAATCCGATTGTGGTGATGCAATTCCATAATACTTGGAACAGAGGAGCCTTGCAGCACTGGTAGAAAGGCAGAAGCAGAGCAATGGCAAATTTGTTGCTGGATCCCTGAGTAGGGATTATGGGGATCTGTGACAAGAGCCAGGAAATCTCCAAGGCACTGGAAGGACAAGAGCAGTAGAGGCAAGGTCAGGGTGATCTCAGCATTGATGCAGTCACCTCCTGAATAATTAAAATTATAGATAAACATTCCACGGAGCCAAAAGGGAAAAGAACCCACAATATGGGGTGCTTTTCCTGTGAAATATGCAATCTTTGCCAGCAGAGCTTTCTTATCACTTTCACGCCTATTTTTCCGAAGAATGATGAACATTTTGGGCCCAAACACCAAAGTACTGTGTTTAAACTGACATGTTTCTGCAGCATTTTAAAAATAATTGATCACTGTCTTAACTGTTCTACTCATTCAGATAACACAAGTAACAAGAAAATTTAGCTACTTTTTGTTTCTTTCAAAGTCCTAAGAAGCTAAAGGGCTCTAAGAATTTAGAGAAAATTTATACCTCATTAAAAAAACCCCAGCCATTTCCAGTTTCTCTGAAGAAGTATGTAAGAAAAATCTTATGCATATATATTTGTATGTATTCTGCTATGATTAGAGGGTATGTAATTAGAGTATATATGTGCACATAGGGAAATTTGCAATGTCAATTTATAAAGCTGCAGAATAGGCTTAGGAATTTGTTCCCATGGGCCAAGAAACCAGCACGTGCAGCCCTCTGAAATGTCCTCAGTGTTTCTCACCATTTCACTAACTGACAGGAGAATCCCTTTCCGAGCTTGATTTTGCTCTGTATAATCTTGCACATTTTTATTTCAGAGGCAAGTGCAAATATCTGTCCAAAAGGAAGGATTTCTTCTCGTCTCTCCCTCCCTCTAATCTGATGTGAAACTTCAAACGATGCATGAAGACCTTTTGTTAGAACAGTGCTTTGGCTTTGGAAAGAAATACATTTGACCATTCTTATTGAGGCTTTTTAATTTGGGTATTCAGGTGGACTGGTAGTTACACCAGCTTGGGGGTTGCTTTTGTTAGGCACTATTCTTGGGCAGCCAGGGGAAGGTTTTCTGATTTTACCATTTGCTGTGAGCTCAGAAGAGTTTATTCCCAGGGGAAGCTTTAGGGGTTTGATCGATTCACCTTTGAAAAAACAATTCTGACAATAACTTGCATTTCCTTCTTATTTGTCTTGAGGATCCACTGCTTGTTATCTGCCTGGCATTGATAATGTGTTCTCTCTGCTGGACAACACTTCATTATACCTCTTAATCATTACCTTAGTACAAAACAAAGCTCTCTGCAAAGCTTTAGAAGCTTTATAAATATCCTGCAACACATGCAGGAGACTGCATTATGTGATGCATCTTCCATTCAGGAATTCTTTAAGTAGATTGTACTTACTGCTATTGGCCTCTGTGATGGGGTCAGGGATCTCTGACAAAAATTTATGTCCAGCATCGTGGCAGCTGCTCCTATGGACCATACACAGCATAAGCATTGTGGTAATGCTACAACCAGATTTCAAATTACTGACTTGACAACAGATGGATGGCCTCTATGTAAGAGCAGAAAGCAGCAGCGTGTTTCAGGGGATGGTATCTGTTTCCTAAAATATTTGTCTGTTCCTAAAGGCAGTCTAAATCCAAAGCTGTTGAGCACAGGCTGTCAGTATTAGTAGATTTGTGTGATTATCTCTCAGAATTTCTTCTCCCATCAACTACAAACAAGCCTATTTTTTGTTGTTGTTGGTTTGAAATTTAATAAGTTTGTCAGTCTCATCACACAGCTCTAATTCACCTCATTTTTGGGACCAGGACTCACTGGTTTTCTCCTTTGCGACGCACTGGGCCAGTTTGGATATTTCCTTGTGGAAACTGTGTTTTCAGCCAGCTGTGTCTCACTGTTCCAAAGCTGGTGAGCATCTGAGCCATCATTCTGAATACTGCCTAAATTAAAACAGTATTATCATATTTGCTTTTGTTGTTGTTACTGTTGTCGTTGTAGTTCACCTTTGGGCAAGACTGCCTCTAAGAAAATTTTTGCAGTGTCTGGTGATGCTGGACCTCAATTATCTGTGCAGTTCAACATCTGTATTGATGTTTCTGATGTTTTGCTTGTGAGGCACGATCATAAATAAGTAAAGGTTATGTACAAGGCAAGAACACAGGTTTATTCTGTTCATCTTAAAGGTTTTGCCAAATACATTCTCTGATGCATTTTTATGCGCATTTAGTAGAAAGCGGAAGTCACTTGGTTTAGCATTTTTATGTAAATAGCTCATACTCCATCTACTGAACAACAATGTAGTGAATATTTTTCTGTTCCTGGCACTGGATTCAGCACCCCAGTTTTACCCTCAGAACAGCAGGCGTTTGTGTATTGGGCACACAGCTTTTTTTCCCCATATGTTCCAAAGAATACTCACTTGAGTTTGGGATTAAAAAGTTCAATTTAAGGGACTTATTTACCCAGGCAGCCCATAGTAATTCTTAACCTCTCTCAGAGTCACCTATGACTGTACTGGGTTTAGGGGCACTTTTTTTGAGTATTTCTTTCTTTAGCTACCTTGATTAACACATCAAGAAATAGAATGAGTTAAATGAAAGAAAACAATGAGGAAGAAAAGAGACACTTATTTGGTTGTTAACTGCCACTTCTTAATGAGCATAATGCATGTTTTGAGTGGAAGGCTAAGAATCACTCCAGTCCTGTGCTGAAGTTCCTATCATCAGATATCCAAAGGTGATCCCTTCTTCAGGTATCAGTTTTAGAAGAAGAAAAAAGGAGACAAGCTATTTTGCTTATACCTTAGGGGTTTAAATGGGAAATTTACAGTAGTGCAGGATGTGCTTGCTTCTTGAAAGGTTTTTTAAATCACTAAATCAGTAATGGACAGACGTGGGAATTTTACTTTAAACTAAGGCGTGTGATGAAAAATATCATATATGTGTATTTCTGACAACTGCCTCTCTTAAGAGGTGCTTCTATCCCCTTTCTTTATCTTCTGTAAAGATTAAAACAGAAGACAAGCATGTAGTAATGAATGGGGACACAATTCTTTAAGCATGTTTTAAATGCTACAAGTATTTTCTGCATTAGAGACTCTGGCTTTACAGGGAAGCAAGTTAGGAGATTATTTAGCTGCTGGTGTCTCCTACACCAATCCCAGATTCCCAGGGTTTAAGCTGGCTGCTGTCCTCACTTGCCCTGTAGTCCCAGTGCTGGGTGAAACCAGCACACTGCTCGATACTGCTGCAATTTTGCTTTTGTTCAGCGGCAAGGGCAGAAAGCCAGAGTTAGGGACCCCAAGGGATAAAACGATCCCCGAGGTTGCTCCATGACCTACATCCCCTCCCAAACCCCGCTCAGTCCAGGATTCTGGAGCCCCCCTGACAATCTCACCACTTCACTAATGACCTCATATCTCCCCCTTCTCCCCAGCCTCTCCCTTTGAGTCTGAGTCCCTCGATCTGAAATGGTTCCCCTGGATCTGAGCGGGTGCTCCTTTCCCCCAGCTGCACAACAGAGCCCAGACCCTGTGGACAATGATGCTGATGGATGGATGGATAACAGATGAATGGGTAGGTAGATAGATAAATGTATGGATCGACAGGTAGATGTATAAATGAATAGATAGATAGATAGATAGATAGACAGATAGATAGATAGATAGATAGATAAATAGATAAATAGATAAATAGATAAATAGACAGATAGATAATAAAGAGACCTGCCTCTTTCCGGGGATTGGCCCTTCCCTAGCCGGCCCCGGGATGCTGCCGAGCCCGGGTGTTCCCGGTCCAGCCCCGCCGCTCCTTCCCGTGACTTGCATATTCGCCGCTCGGTTTTTCCTTGGTGGCGGCTGCTCTCTGGTGGAAAATGTGGGAATTGCAGCAGCCGGATTCGACCCCGCCGCTTCTGCTGCTCCCAGGGCAGAGCTCGGGGCAAGGACCGACTTGCTGCTGGTCAGAAACCTGAATTTAAGTGATCCCAACGTGCGTCCAACTCTCATCTGGTCAAGCCTGACCAAAAAAAGTGATAAGAATTTTATATATGACAAATACACTGGAACTACAGGCTGTTTTCTATTAGCCCTCCCCATCACTGATGCAATACAGGGGTTTTAATACAAAAATAATTTTTCCCCCTCCCAATTTTATGAACCTGGCAGTGGAAGTATCATGGCATCAGGGCTGTGCTGCACCTATCCAGATATAAACCCTTTGGAAAGTAAATTCCTGTCATGCACTTTCAGTGGTACCTGCTAAATGTGTTGGGTTTGTATCTGTTTACTTTATAATTTTTCACTAGGAACGGTGTTTGTGCACCTGTCTTGAAACTGGTTTTCAGTTTGTCTTTGCCAGTGTGTCCCCTCCTTCAGAAAATGTGACATGGCTGTGAGTACCTGTCTGTTCCCTAAACAGTGAATAAACTCTTTCTGGATTTCTCCCTACAGAATGGATGTTTTCTTTTCTGTACATCTCTTTTTTCTGTAAGTCTCTTTTCTCTCAGAGTATCTACATGCTGTTGGTCAAAAGCACTGAGCATGTCAAGCATCATCTAACAGAAAGCCGGCTTTTCACAGCTCAGTTTTGTCAAGATACAAAGTATTTAAAAATAAAATAAAAGACAAGATCCAGGGGTATGTAGGATAGTAAGAGTCTAAACTTCACTGCTTTGTGTAAACAATGTCCCAGGTAGTTCACTGGTCACCCTGTATTCTGGGGGATGGTTTAGTTGTGGCAGAGGTCCAAGGCCCATCCTGTGATCCCGGAGGGTGCCTGGTTTGCAGTTGCTACTGGAATCCTGCAGGAGAAAGTGACCTGCAGCTGAGGACAAGGGAAGTTAAACAGAGGGCCCAAACCTCTTTTCTTTCCCAAGTATCCTCCCCAAAAAGGGCATCTCTGCTGTTCCAGTAAAACATAAGCCAGATTTCTCTTATGCTGGGGCTACACAGCTCTTACCGTCTAGCTGGATTTGGCTTAGAAATAGTGTTGGCTACTTATTTAACTGCTGAACTGGTCACTGTGCCTTCAGGAGCACTAGACATGAACTGAGGGGTGATGCCCTCATGTTGGTGCATCCCTGTTCACCTGTGCCATGAGTAAACACGGTAACTCCCTGGATCTCTGTCTCCTTTAAAAACCTCAGTTCAGGACATCTGTTTTCCTTCTGGGCAGTGACCACACTGTCCATGAAGTTGTGTTTAAATCCCTTCTCCATTGACTTTCCCCTTAGGTAGCACTGGGCCAAGTGTTTCCAGAGCTGGTCTCATTATGTTCATGCTGTCCAAGGGTTACAGGATTCGGAACTTGGCTTGCAGAAGGGCCAAACCTGGCATCAAGAGACAGAAGGTTGGGTACCAGGCTCTCCATCCTGTGATAGTGGCNCTCCACTTTCAAATCTGCTTCTCAGCTGAATCCGTTTTCTTGCTCAGTGACCAGACAGATTTTTAAATTTAGTGTGTCCAAGGCCAACCCCTTCCCA
>VYZQ01032990.1:0-18373 GCA_013400655.1 Mystacornis crossleyi | reverse complement strand
TCCACAGCCTTGAATTCCTCTTCTCACACACGCGAGGCTCTCCAAGCCCCTCTTGTGCTGGAAAGCCTCTGCGTTCTGCGTGGTGGAACAATTAAATGCTGTGGGTAAGGATTGTTAGAAGAGAGCTTTTCTCACTCTTTCTTTTGTCAAAATTATTGTGAATCACATTCACTGGTACAAAAGTACCTCCAGCCTGGATTTAAAGCTGGAATTATAAGAATTCCACGCTGTCTGAATGGAGTTTGTCTTGAAATGCAATCTTCATTTGGAGGAGGGAAGCGATGTTTCCCCTCGAGTGGTGGCAAACCAGGAAAGAAAGACTATTTATTCAAAAAAGCAATTCCTCCCCTCCGCTCACAGAAAATACATTTTGGCCATGTCCTCTGTGCTACAGAGTCGTTATTGGCTTTATTTCTTCTGAAATCACAAGTTGAGAGCAAACAAGTTGTGCGCTCTCAGCAGGGTTTGGAACAGTGAAGAGGTGTGAGCACGTGTCAGGTTCTGAGCATTATTCATAATTAGAATATGCGACGAGAAAAATTAGAGAGCACCCAGATGGAAAGTAAATGTTTCAATACTTCTACACGGCACATGGCACGGATTCATTTATTTATTTATTTTTTTTGTTCCCCGCTCGGGAATTCAGTATTTGGGTTTGATGTAGTCGGTGCAATTAACTCAGATCCTTCTGAGATCATATATCTCTTGGGTTGGACGGAATTAGAAATGCCAGCTGTGCTTTTGTGCTCATTTGCACAGGCACAGCCCCCACCGTGTTGTTCCCAGGGACAACAGCCTGATGGGGCTTTCATGGAGGGCCTGGGGAGATGAGTCAGCCTTCTTGGGGGCTGTCACTTCCCCAGGATTAACAGCCAAACCCTCCAGCCCTCGTCGTGCTTGAGTTCAGGGGAACACGGGGCTGCGTCCTACTAAAAATCCGAATTCCCACGGACGGCTTCAGTGGTTGAAATTACGGAGTATTTAAAAAAAGAAAGAATTTAAATTTTGATTTACAAAATTTTAATTAAACCCCCCCCCCCGGATTTTATAGTTAAATTTAGAGGTTTCACTGGAGGTGGCTGTGTGAATAATAACTAAGGGAGAAGTTATAAACACTACCTAATGTTTGCTTTTATGGAAAAATTGGATTTTAAACCTCGTAACATTGGGAAAACTCATACATTTCCTATCTCTGTGGGTCTAAGGGATCCAAATGTGACCCAGTCTGTTCACTTAAAAAAAGCAACAACTTTGCCTTGATTTCTGTCTCTACCAGAGAATTATGTTGGTTACTTTTGGTCCATGTTGAGATTTTAAGGTTTAAAAAGGTCACCCAAAAAATCTGATATTGCATCCTTCGAAAGAGAACCTTTGATTAAAGCTTCTGTTCCAAATAATTCCCCTCATCTTCTTGTGAATGGAAGGCATCACGTCGTTTTTCACACAGGACTGATCACACTTCTGTTAAAAATAAGTGTCTTAAATCTGCTGCAAATTTATTTATACACCATTCATAAGGCCCATTTGCACCAGACTGAAGTTTCCTTCATTATCAATTATTTTCTCATCCTCAGGATATTTAGAAACATTAGTTGGGTCTCTTGATGCATCAAACACAGATGGTCCAGTCCAATGCCCACATCTTACACTGTGGAGTTGTTTTTCCAGCCACGGGGTGAATTTATCTTTCCTGTAGCACTCTCCCACTTTTCATTTTCTGTTTTTGGAATGTGGACCACAGCGCTGATCATAACAAACCCATATCACTCTTGCCACTGTAAAATCATCTTTTTGCTGCTTGTCCTGGTTGGAAACACAAAGATATTATAATTTTCATGTATTTTTTGATGAGCTCCGTGACTCCTGTGACTTTGAGACTGTTGCACCAGCTCTGCCAGTGCCTATTTTTGAGGTCTGAGTTTTCCTGGCACAACAGTACAAGTTTTGCTCCTACAGCTTTGCTTTTTCCACTCTCTACCTGCAGAATACCTCAATATGTTCAGCTCTGCAAGCGAATCAGGTGGCTTTGTCTAACTGCTGAGTCCTCAATGTTATTTGCCAGTCATTGTGCCTGCTACAAATTTAATAAATAGCAATTTTCTGTCTCGCACTCTCACCGCATCAGCGAGAGCTGAGCAGGCAGAAAAGTGTCTTGTATGAGGAGCCTGAATTGCAATGATTCATTTGTATGGCTCTCTAACACTGCATTGTTATTTCCCTCCGCTGATTTCCCAGCTTTTACATCCCAGGGTTTTGTCCTGAAATCAGTGCTGGAATGTAAAACGCGCTTCACAAGCGAAGGTTGATTTTATTTCAGTCCAAATCCATCATTTATGTACCCACTAAATTCTACCAGGGCACCATCTGGTGAGGAGACAACGGGGTTGAATTACACATAATGCAATTATGGTGTGAAAACACAGCCGTCTCTGCTATTCATCAGGTTGTATTCCTAAAATACTTAGTAAAGATTGGAATGTAAACTAATAATACTTTTCATTAGGCCCGTAAAAATATCTCTGCAGATTTCACAGCGTGTGCATCTCTTAAAAATGTGAGGCAGTGTTCACTGAAGGCATAAAAGATGGACCAAAAGGGACCTGAAGTGCAGCTTCTTGACCTTCCTCCCACGCTCTTTGTGGGTTTTAATTTTAATCCATTAATTTTAATGATGTATCTTCTGAGCATCATCCCTGACACGTGACGCTACATCAAAATACAGGTGGAATTGTTTTATACACAAGTGGTAAAGTTTGAAATTCATCAAGGTTATGATGAATTTCATCAGTGAGAAGGAGCTGTTGGAAGGTACCGATCAAAACATTTGGGGCTTCATGGGGATTTTTTGGGGAATTTTTGCTGGAATTCGCAGCATTGTGTTCTGCCTCATGTCCCTCACTAATCAAACAATTTTTGTACAAAGACATGCCTGCAATTTATGCTGGGGACAATTTCATCCTGCTCTCTATGCTTTCAAACACGCCCTGAGAGATTTTTCTGTTGTTATTCAGATTTTTCCTGAACAGATTTTTCCCGTGTTGTATCAGGCTGGAATCTGGAAACCTGGATTTCCAAAGGATTTTCTGTAACTTGCTTGGAGCTACCTGGGCTAGTGGAAAATGTCCCTGCTTGGAACTGGATGAGCTTTAAGGTCCCTTCCAACCCAAACCTTTCTATGGTTCTATTTCCATATATTTATTTAATTTGAGCACATCTTTTTAAGGGTAAACACCTGCAGATTATGAAAATATAAGATTAAGAAAGAAGCTGGACATCCAAGATATTAACGAGGTTTGTTTTTTCCATGCATGCACAAATATTTGTACGTATTTACCTCTACCTACACATGATAGGGAAGTCCTAATTCCACTTCCCATATTTATTCAAACCTGTAATTTCTTTATATATATTTAAATACATAAAATATTTTTTAATATATATTTGTAAGTGCACATATTTTATTAGGCTTGCGTGAAGAACACACAGGTTTTGTTCTCTGAATCAGATCTTAAATTGTAGGCATTTTATGCAGTGATAAATAACACAGCTCCAAGTATTTAGTGGGAAGGGTCATGGTTAATATCCATTCTGGAATTTGCATTTGTGAGGGAACACATTTCCTGGCTAAAAGAGATTGGAATTGTGCACATCAGTTTAAGCTTTTGTGTATCGGGTTATGAGTGAGATTCTGATAAAAAATCTGCTTTGTTTTCCTTGTTCCTGCCTGCTACTGAGAACAAAACCTTTTAATTAAAGAATAAATAATGGCAAAGAATATTGGGATGGGATTTTTGATTGTTTCTTAACTAATTAATCCTTTTAAATTAACTTAAAGCTCACTTGGAGGTACCTGATTTTAATATTATTTTATAAGAGGTGGATATATTGAGGAAAACAAGAACAGTGGTGATTTTTCTTCACGTGACAGGGTATCCACACAATACAGAAAGATTTCTTAGAAATAAACCCAGAATGTTTCTACTAAGTAAAGGAAGTGTTTGGATCCATGATCAGTTTTTTTTCTTCCCTAGGAAAGGTGAAGGCCTGAGCAGGATCTTTTCATACTGCAGTGGTGGTTATTTTTCTGCTGTAATGGACCCACAGAAGAGCCTAACGTGGCCAAACAAAAAATACTTCGACTTAATGCTATAAATTCTTGACCTGGAAAGAGCAGTGCTCACTCTAGTAAGAAGAAATTTGATTTTTCAAAATACAGATGTCTCGTTTTGGTAGGTTTTACCCGGCAGTATCGATCAAATATGAAGTGGTTCTTGATTTGAAGGAATTACCTCTGAGAGCCACAGGTTTAGGTCATTCAAATTGCTTTAGTCCGTGGGCTTCATTTCCAACAGCTGAGCCCTCAGCTCACTGAATCTCTTGTTGCTGCTGAGGTTAATTTATCAGAAAATAAAAATAGACGTGAAGTTTCACCCAGAAAAGCCTGTGTTTGTTTAAATTCTGCTAAGGTTTTTTTAGTCATAAATATTGCTGGCCTCCAAATGAGTTGTGTGGGAGTAGGATTCCTGTGTGTCCATATTGCCTGCAGGATAATTTGAAGTTGATGTATTTTTTAAACTTCACATCACCAAATGTAAATGAAAGATGCATGGCGGAATTCATTAACTTGGCTACAGACAGGATTGTTTTTCTTCTTGGTGGTTTTTTCCTCGAGCTTGCAAATGTAGAAGTGAAAGGTTGGCATGGAAATTCTTGTCTTGTTGGTATGAAAATCTTTTTCAGCTTCAGCTGGGGATGTTGCAATTCGGAGCCTGTTTGGGTGCATAAGACCCAGACCTATAAACTCTGCCCATTTTTTTTGGTCAACTGGACAAATAAAAGCAAAAATCCATCTGTTCCGTGATTCCCTGGCAGCTGTTTCCGGGAGGCACCATTTATGTTTGCAGGGATAAGTTGTTCACTACCTGGGTTTCAGCCAAGGCTGTTAATCTGTGACAGAGGGGTGCCTTCAGCCACCTTTTTTTTTTTGATGATCATTGAACCACAACTTGCCAATCTTTCAAAGAATAGAACAGCACTAACGAAAAGTCTCTGCCGGCCTGGGAACAACATCACACATTGCTGGCACAGCTGCAGAAGATTTTCACACTGTTCCCCTGACTCATCCCATCCCTCTGCATTTCCCTGCGTGCAGGATCCGTTCCTTAGGATTTGGAGGGGTGATTTTTCACTGGGTCTTTCAGGAAATGGCTTTACCCAGCAACAGTAAATAAGTCGGATGAGGAACAAAGCTGAAGTTACCGCACAGGTTCCGTGCTTCTTAACAGAGCGTGATGGGCAGAGCTGAGAATATATTTACTTAATGTGAGCTGTAAGTCAACTCAGATACAAATCTCCAGATCCTAAGTACAGCCTGATCCCTTATGAGCTGCAGAGTTCTGATAGCTGACTCAGGGTTTAGACTATTTAGCATCAGCAAAAGCCTAATATTTGCAGTGGAGCTGACACGGAAAGGCTCTAACCAGGGATTTCAGCAGCTTGGTATTTAAATGTTTGGTACCTGCAGGAACCAAAGCCTGAGGCAGGATAAAGAATTCATCACAGCATTCGTTTCAGAGCCCATTTCATATTCAATCACAGCGTGCATTGTCATTTATGGAAAAATCAAGAGATTTCGAAAGATATATTTTGGGATTTGCTTGGGGAAGCTGTTAAAAATAACTGCATTAAGACCTAGAGAATATGAATGGGGAAAAAAAAAGCTTCTTTTTTTTAAAGGTGGGTAACCTGTCCAAACTGGGACCAACAAGAAGAAAGCCAATGTGTGCCCAGGTAGCCAAGAAGGCCCCTGGCACCTGGCCTGGCTCAGGGATGGTGTGTCCAGCAGGAGCAGGGCAGGGATTGTCCCTCTGTGCCGGGCACTGAGAGGCCCCTCGAGGGCTGTGTCCAGTTGTGGGCCCTGCAGGAGAGCCCTGGAGGGGCTGGAGCGTGTCCAGGGCAGGGCAGGGAGCTGGGCAGGGGCTGGAGCCCCCGGAGCGGCTGAGGGAGCTGGGAAAGGGGCTCAGCCTGGAGCAGAGGAGGCTCCGGGGGGCCCTGGTGGCTCTGCACAAGTCCCTGACAGGAGGGGGCAGCCGGGGGGGTCGGGCTCTGCTCCCAGGGCACAGGGACAGGAGCAGAGGGAACGGCCTCAGGCTGGGCCAGGGCAGGCTCGGCTTGGACAGCAGCAGGAATTTCCTCCTGCAAAGGGAGGTTAGGCCTTGGCAGGGGCTGCCCAGGGACGTTTGGAGTCACCATCCCTGGAGGTGTGCCAGGAGTGCCTGGCCGTGGCACTCAGTGCTCTGGGCTGGGCACAAGGTGGGCATCGGGCACAGCTGGGCCTCAATGACCTTGGAGCTCTTTTCCAAGCTAAATCATTCCACCATTCCATGAAGGTGTTGGGTCCCAGGTATCTTGTGAAAAAGATTTCTCAGTTGTGTGGTTACAGTCTGGCATTTTAGAAGGTTTCAGTTCTGTTGCATTTAGACAGGAGTTGCTCAGCACGGACCCTCACAGAGAGCAGCTGACCCAGCACCAAGTTTGTTTGAGTTTCAAAAGCTGCAAGGTGTGGTCTAGTGCCAGAGAAATCTGAAATCCAGAAAGCTCCAAAACACTCAGAGGCCGCCTTGTAACCTGTAGCTCCAAATGATTACGGAAATATGAGAGAAAAAGCTGGAGCATCAGCAGAGACAAAACTTGTTAAGGAGCAGCCCAATTAATCAGGTTGGGGGGGTGGAAAAATGGATCATTGAAGGGGAAGGGAGCACCTCGTCAGAAGGGAAAAAGGAGAATAAACTGTTGTGCAAACAAATGTCTTTTGCAGAGGGATGGGCGACAGACCTTTGCTCCTCATGGAAGGGACACCACTGAAGGACCAGGGAACCTCCAGACACTAAGAACAGGTCTGAGAGGAGCTGTGATTTCGTAGGAGAGTTGGGACCATGATAATTTAAATGGATGAATCCTGGTGCTTTTCCAAGGAGTTGCATCCCTTAGAGCTCGGGAGTGACAATCCTTTCTTCGGTTTTGTAAATTCGTCTGAGGGAATCGGTGCAATTATTTCATCTAACAGTCGTGTAAGCCCTCAGGGTGGGATTTCCCTCACTTAACTTCAGACAGATCCCAAGCAGACATCTGCAGCTGTACAATTCACCTGGGACTCTGAGGAATCAGTGCAGACAGCTGCGTTTTTCCTGGAAGGGATTTTGCTGTTTTAAATCTATTCGAAATGTCTACCTGAGGAGGAGGTGAGTGATGCTGTAGCCCTTTTCTGTCTAAACCCACCTACACCGTTCACTGCCTGCTGTTTCGTGCCTCATGCATATTGAAAACTGTTGTTTGCCATTTCTCCTGCTTTAGTGAAAGCTTTAAATGAGTTGTCTCGGGCACGGGGATTGTTCTGGAGACTTTTCTTGGCTAGTCTCTCAGGCAGAAGTATTCTCACAGCAGTTTGTACTGCCTTCAAGTTTGGGGAAGGCAAAAGAGGGGGAGAGAGAGTGAGTGAAGGGGATTAAATTAATTATCCTAGTAAACAGAAATATATGTTAAACGTTTCCTGTGGATAACAATAATTTATTCAGCTGAAAACTTTGGAGAGCTAATTAAAATCACAGCTTTACAGTGCAAGCTTCCAGCGGAACTATTTTTTCCCAGAAGGTAGGAATATCAGAGTATTTTTAGGCAGGGAAGAAACTGCTTGAGCTCGTAATTATATGGGATCTTTGCTGACATGGAAAGACTGGCAAAGTCAAGATGCGCAGGCAGTAGTCGAGATCTTCCCACAAAGAACTTTCACTCAAAGCAAATTCTCCTTGGTTTGGTGATCAGAACTGGTGGCCCAGAGTTTATGTGGCAGGTTTAGGTGTTTTGCTGGGTCTCTCAGTCCAATATTCCCAAAGTGGAAGATTGGGATGCAGTGCCCAGCTTTTCTTTTTTGGTTTTTAAGGACAGAGAAAACAGATGTCACACATTTTCATCTCCCCTTCCTGCATGGTCTGTATTCTCATGGAATCATTCAGGTTGGAAAAGGCCTCTAAGATCATCAAGTCCTTCTCACCCAGGACCATTCTGTTCCCCCTAAACCACATCCCCCAGTGCCACGTCCACACATCTTTTGAACTATTCCGTATCACACCCATTGCTAATTCCTCTGAATGAAGAAAGGCAACTTGGGTTTTCTACAAGACCATGAAAAGCAAAACAAAATCCCAAAAGGTGTTGGGGCTCGCCCTCTCTTCCCCGGGGGGAAATGGGCATAGGTGGATGTGGGGGGGGGCATGGGGTTTCCTTCTCCCTGTTCCCTTGGTCATGTGTGCCCCAAATCCTGTCCTCTGTTGGTCACTTTGAATGTAGCCCGCGGGAGCTCTGTACTTTGGGGGTGTCCACGGGACTCTGGGCAGTGCTTCTGGAGTTGTTCCTGGGGGCAGTCGCTGTTGGAGTCCCTGCTGGGCTCCGGCCATGTACAACTGGGAAAATAAAATCTAAACACATCTATCAAATATCGTCTCCTCGATTCTTTCACGGGCCAAGGATGTCTCCAGGGAGGGTTGCAGAGAACCCCACTGCAACAAAAATGTCCTTCCAAAACCTCAAGGCTCACAAAGACCAAAACATGGCACTTGTTATATCCTCTTTTAGATGTAAAGGATGAGGAACAACACAGAAATAAAAAGGACTGCAAGTTAAAAAACCTAAACAAGCTAGGTGAATTTGTGGTCCTGTAGAACTACTTTGTTCTCTTAAATAAAATATCTTAGCTCTCTTAATAAAACATCTGCTTAGCAAGGTAAGAACTTGGACCCATCAGGGAGTTTTCCATTTATATTGTACCATTAAAATAACTCTCTGAATGTTGGCACACTGACATTTTTAACTCTTGGTCACTGTGGAAAAAGGTGAGATGCAGCTGGGTTTTGTTTGCCTGAAGACTGAGATTGCAAAGCCTGGAACAGCCCTTTTTTCTGTTTAATCTTTGTGGTCAGAGGTGGAAGGCCTCTTTTATGAATGTGCACTCACACCCAGTGTCTACCAAATTTTAAATCTTTAAAATTTTTAAATCTGGTTTTAATAAAGGCAGGTCAGAGTAGCGAGAGGCAGAGCATGAGGCTCATGAGGTGATAGGTGGAAAAATTTAAAAAATCAATGCTTATGAAAGTAAGAGAAAGAACTTTAATTTCTGTGCAGTGCAGAAATGTGAAATGAAAGATTTTCCAGTGTGTGATTAAAAAACCCCAAATTCTAACCCTTCAAAAGTCAGCAGCATGATAGACTGACCTGGCCTTCTTAGACAGGGCTTTACTTTTTTAAACTGTAAAACTTTTTTTACAATTACCAGATTTGCCCTCTGGGCTCAGCTATTCAGGTTTGAGAGGACAGTGTTATTCTGGAGATGATTTGCCGCAATTTTGGTTTTTTTTCAGGGGAAAAAGGAGAAAAGTTTTAAAAATGCCAGTGAAACTGCCTTGTTATCTGTGCGGTTTATGATGCTCAGCAAGAATCTGGCAGTTTTAAAAAATATACTGAGTGAGACATTGTAGTGAAGCCTTATTATTTGGACTGTGGGATTTGGTACCAAATTTACTACATTTCATTTATTAGGAAAATCCCCCGAATTATTAACACGACTGAGGATCTTCGGGATAATGAACAAAGTATATTATGAGCAGCTTTTTTCTTGCTTATTGCTCATCTTTGATTATTCATCGATTTGCAGTGCAGGGTAATTCACAATTCATCTGCCAGCCATTAATGTGAATTACTGCCGGGGTTATGTCTGTTTGCTGCACTTCCTTGCAATATGAAGGAGAATATTGAACAGTCAATTGTCCAAGATGTGCCTTTACTATGCACATAACCAGAAAAAAAACCATTAAGCACGGAAGCTGTGGATGTACTTTAAGATCTGTCCTGAGTATTGTTTTTATTTTAGGAGCCTTAAGGGAAAATCTGTTCAAGAATTGCCTTTACATTCACTTTCCATGCCAGAAGAAAGGGGAAATGGAAAAAACAATTAATTCCTTCATGTACAAACCAGCTAAAGGGAAAATGTCATAAAATCACAGAATCAATGTTGGAAAACGTGGTGAAGCTCAGTGTTATCTTTCCTTTATATTAATTAACGAATTTTTTACGTGATAAGAAGATGACTATCCACACAAATCCCTGTAATTCAGTTATTTAAATAACCAAGTTTTACATTCTTTGCTTGACTCAATATACCTCCTTTTCTTCTTGCATATTTTACAGTTTGCAATGGCTTTTTTCTTCTGCTTTATCAAGTCTTGAAATTTTGGGCAAACTTGAGGAGACTTTATTATAGTGCGGCTGTCAAACTTCCTGTGAAGTTATTGAAAGGTATTTTCTGTTTTCTTTGTCTTAAATCCCTTTAAGACAAGTGGGATTCAACAAGATTTATAACTACGCCCTGGCCTGACACTGAAGTGTAAAAGCGATTTCATTAAATTAAAAATTTCACACATCTTACATTGTTTATTTGATTAAGGCTTAAAAGAATAAACTTCTGTTCCACTAATTGTGCAAATTACTTCTGGAGTCTGCACGTGAAAGCTCCCAATATACGTCATTGTCAAGCATAACTCACTAATTACTAATTAACTTCATTAAGTAACAGCTGCCACAGAGTGAGGGAAAGAAGGGAAGTGTAGCTATAGGTCAAAATAAAAGAGGGTTGTGTGTGTCCATTGCACAGTCAAAATACTTCCTTATTTTCAATTAGGAGCAACTGTGGCTCCAAAACCCTGCTTTGTAACAGCAAATGAAACTTAAACCCCCACATGTGGAATTTTCCACATTCCTGCACTGCTGCACAATTTACTCTGCACAGGTAGCTTATCTTAGGCATTTAAAAATAGGACTTGATGTGTTTTAATTAAAAATTACTGCGTCAGAAATTCTGCAACACTTTGTCGCAAAAGCCGTGAGACGTTAGCAGGAATTTTCAGATGAAAACTGCATTCCCAGCACCTTCTGGTAGGTCCTTTCATCACTTGGTCAGCTGTGCCGTCTGTTGATTCCAACAACAACAGCATCCAGCTCAGTGAGGAGGAAATTAAATTTCAAATATTGAGTCCCTATAGAGAATGTCTCCTCGTGGCTCCCTTAATCAAAATATGCTCCACTTCAGAGGGGAAATTAAATCAAGGTGGCCAACTTCTCTCTCCTCTGTTCTCCCCCCATGAACAAGTCGGCCACAACTGCACGGATTTATTGAGGAAAAGAGTGATTTCCAAGGAGTAAGAACTGCATTTGGAATGGAAGCACGGTGTCCCTGCAAAGCAGAGCAGAAGACAATTTCTATTTCTGCACAAGTGTAGTAGAAAATCTCTTTGCAATATTACCAAAGGTGTGATAAATATCCCAGATGGAGGAGGATAACCAGTCGTGCTCTGGGATTTGAATCCAGCCAGGTGAGCTAACACGAATGGCAGGGAAGGTAGGGATGGGTAGAGATAAAAGTTTGTTTTCTGGCACTTGCTGGGCTCGATGTGTGAAGTATGAGGTGCTTGGAATGTCCCTGGTCTTGGAGGAGAGCTTGGATTCTCAGGATCTCCTGAGGGAGGCAATTCCTGCCCACAGCGAAGTCTCAGGAGAAGTCAGGAAGGCTGGGAACTGGGAAAATAACCAAAAAATTCCAGGGATGACCCTTATCCAGAGGTTAGACATCCCTCAAAAGTTTTATCACAAGCTGATGGCCACCAGCTGTGTATTAAACCTTTACGGATTTTTTTTCCTTTTACCGTTTCCACGAAAAATCTCCAGCACTCGGAGCGACGTTTTCGACTAATTTGGTGAGAGAAGACACAGGTAGGAAAATAAAGCTCCGAAAACAAAAGGGATTGTTTGGTGCTTAATAGGATGGCTTAGTGGGAGATGTTTAATGTCATGTAGGGGAATGAAACACCTGAATCCTGCTCATTTTCTGTGGGACTCAGTTGCCATCTGTGCCTCCACAGTCCAGTCCTTAACATTTTAATTTAAAATCCAGTTTACAGTTAAAACAGCTCAAAATCGACGTAAGTTTTCATCCAACCCAATTAAAAAAAAAAAAATCGTTTGAAAACTGTAGCACCTTTTGTCTCAGTTCTATGCAAAACCATCCTCCAAACTAAATATAGCAGTTTTTATTCCCCAGCTCTGAGTGCAGAGAGGAAAACAAAGAGACCTATGTCTGTGCATAGGATTAGAAGACTGGAGACAGGATTTATTTCAAAAATAACCAGCCCCTGGGCCGAGAGCTGATCACTGGGAGTCCTGCTACTCTGTTCAGCTGATTCAACAGAGCGTGAGCTGGAAAAGGCAATGTGCAGACGCCAGACTACAGTCTAACAATTAAAACACCTCCTAATGAACCAGCAGTGCAGCATATGTCTCCCTGTCAAAAGCAAAATCGTTTAACAAACATTACCGTAGGTAATTTATGCTGTTCTGAGGGTGACTCACAGAAAGTTGGTGATTCAATGACCTATCTGGGTCTTGCTATTGTTAGATTGCCAGCTCCAGTTCCTTTTAAGTGCCACTCCAACAATGCAACTGATTAGGAGAGCGAAGCCTTATCAAAATAAAGCTATAAAAGGACTATTTTGCATGTTTGTTTGGAAATGCAGGCTAAATCCTAAATCTGGGGCTTATCTCAGCACCGAGGTGTCCAATCAAGTGGTGTTTTACCCAGTAGCAAAGTGGCCTTTGCCCTCACCGCTGCACACTCAAAAAGCATCACCAAAATCTACAGAACTGCATATGGAGGCATTCTGTCCTAGGGGAAATCTAGCAATTCTATGCAAAGATAATTATTCCGATAATTTGGTGTCCGGAAAGTTTTAATTATAATACTGTCACCTGGTTCACCTGTTCCTGCTCAGTTCCTGTTCATGATCGGTCTGTGCTTGTTTCCTAGACCCATCTTCCATCACTGAAATTACTTTTTGGAGAGTTTAGTCTCGAACTTCTCTCTGAATCATAAAATCATGGAATGGTTTGTGTTGCAAGGGAATTTAAAGCCCATCCAGTGCCACCTCTGCCATGGGCAGGGACACCTCCCACTGTCCCAGGCTGCTCCCAGCCCCAGTGTCCAGCCTGGCCTTGGGCACTGCCAGGGATCCAGGGGCAGCCACAGCTGCTCTGGGCACCCTGTGCCAGGGCCTGCCCACCCTCCCAGGGAACAATTCCTGCCCAATCTCCCACCCAGCCCTGCCCTCTGGCAGTTTGAAGCCATTCCCCTTTGTTCTGTCCCTCCAGCCCTTGGAAATTGTCTCTCTCCACATTTCTTGTCAGGTCCTTCAGGCCCTACAAGGCCACACTGAGGTCACCCCAAAGCTGAATAACGGCAGGAAAAAGGTTTCTTGTAGTATAATTTTCAAGACAGTGGGTAGATGCTCTAAGACTGACTCAAACTATAAAAAAAAAAAAAAAAAAAAAAAAAAAAAAAAAAAAANAAAAAAAAAAAAAAGTATTAGTGTTGTTAGAGAGAAGTATAAGAAGTCACTCAAATGGCTCCATGTTGGAAAAGTTATAAGGCCCCTTGGAATTTAATTCTCCATTTATCCTGAAGCAGCAGCAGACAATAACAGTGAGCAAAATAAACAAATATCTCTTATTTTCACTCAAGTATCACTTATTTTCACTTATTTCACAAATATCACCTATTTTCTCCTGGTGGAGATGTGGGGACACAGAAGGTTTTCCACACAGGGCCACAAAGATCATCTTTCTTTCGCTGTTGTGAAACACAAATTTGGTGGGTTGTGATTCCTGCTTACAGACCCAATCCCAGCTCTTCCGAACTCACCTTAATGCTTTATGCAGGAGCACGCTTTGTGTTTGTATTAAATAACTGCATTTGAGCAAAGGTGGATGAGCTGAAGGGAGATTTTTCACCACATTTAGCTCAGGTGTGGTTTATTCATAGGGGGCATAGAAAACCAGGTTTTCACAAGGCAAGAGCCCTTCGTACAGCAGCTGATACACGATGGCAACTCGTGTGTGCTTTGTGTTTCCCCTGAAAACAGAATGTGATTTATGCAAGTGTGGCTTTTTCAATGAAAGCTGGTTGAGTAAGTTCAAATTACCTTTCCTTTCCTGCCTGCAAGGCACATGTAAGAGAAAAGGAGAGCAGAAGATGCATATCAAATTCTTATTGTTTCTTGGTATCCCAGGCTGGGCAGTATTTGTTTCTCTGGCAAGGCCTGACCATGCTTTTTCTAAAATTGGCAGCTGTCACTGACTTGAATGGGTTTAAAATTCAAGCTAAAAATGTCTCTTTATGTAAATAAGCAACATATTTTATATTCTCAGCCAGTATCCTCTAGCGCAGCCTGAATGTGTTTGTGAACAACCCATCATTACGTCTTAAAAAAAAATATATTAAAAAACCTCAACATTTGTTTGTTTGTGTAACATTTGTTTTAACTCTGTGAATTGTTTATGCTTGGTGGGAAGAAATCGCAAAATCTTAATGATTTGGGATTATTTTGGGGACATCTGTGGCAGTGCTGACTCTTGATTCCTCTACTTGCAAACGCACGAGTCACTCCGAGCTTCTGTCCTCACTACAACTGGGCTGCAATTATTGATCTTGATCTGGTATCTGATGCTGGTGTTTGAAAGCAGCAGAATTTCCAGGGCTGTCATTACAGGCGTGTGAGTCACAGCCCATCCCGAAGTTTTTGGTTTGTGCCACTTGCTGTGGGTAACATTTACAGTCAGCTTTGCCACAGAATGAGAATTCCTGCGTGGCGTTCCCCGTGAGCCAAATAACTCTGCAAATATCCACTACCTAAGCCTTGTGGAACATTTCCTATGAGTAAATATGTTGCAGTCCTCAGAGGGGCAGGTAGGAGAGAGAGGGAGGGAAAGAACAGCTCTCCTGCCTTCCTCTGCAAAGAGCAGAAGTTTTCCCTCCTCTCACAGATTTGTAAGAAGTGTTTCCCTTGTTTCCTGGACTGTAGAACAAGGATTGCTTTTTCTGTTTCTGTCCACTTGAGCCTGGTTTTGTCCTTGTTTTGTAGGGAAGAGAGCTGAGGGAAGAAGGGGATTGCACAGAAACTGTGCAGCAAGTGGGGCACGGATTCATTCAGACCAAGAGCGCTCTCCACTGCGCTGCCCCTCTCCACACCTCTTTGTTGATCTTTCTTCCTGCCAAACTGTCCTTGCTCCATGGTTTTAACATGGAGATTTGCACCATTTCATAAGAAATCCCTGTTAAGGAAACACTCATGGATCCAAATGTCAGAAGGAAAAAGAATAAAGTCACATTTGGCTGCTGAAACACCTCTGTCATTAACTGAAAGAGAATCTCAGAAGTTGTAGGTAAAACTGTATCATGTCTCCTTCAGGTGCAACAAGCAGTTTGAATACACTCCTGGCCCAACAGAGGAGGAAAGATTTTATGTTTTCATCTCAGGACTTAAGAGGCATTTCTGTTCCTTGTATGCTGGGTGGATGTGGAGAAAATTGTGGAGAAAATTTCAAGCCCTTCTCTGTCTGGAGCTTGAAGTTGCTCAAACTGCTCCGTGCAGTACAAACACAGGGCAGATCCCTGGAACAGGTGAGTTGACATGACTCTGATTCCTCATATCCTTAAAGATAAGTGTGCTCCGATGGTCTCAGTGCAATACGTGAAGGTCAGAGAGGAAATACACAGCTTCACAAAAAGTGAATTTTTGTTTTCTTGCTCTAACAGGCAGCAGTTTGTAGCGGCTGAAAATGAGCAAAGCCACTGCTCCACGAGGCAGAGATGATGGGCCAGGGACTGCTGTATCTATCCACGTATCTATGCCAAGCACAGAAAAATATCAAGAACTTGTCAAGTGATGTATTTTAAGTGATCAGCTACACGGGTTCTGCAGTCACGCATCTCCTGCAAGTGCCGGTGATCCATCAGCTCTCCAGCACGCAGGCATCTCATTACAATGGAGAGCACACGAAAATCGACTCAGATCTGCCGGATTTTTCAGACTTTCCACTCCACGTAGGCCCTTTGTTCATTGCTCTGTGCTGGACTTTGTGTGCTCTGTCCCGTCCTCTTCCCAAATCAATCAAATCCTTGTTTTCCTGATACCGAGTGAGTTGTAAAATGCAGCCTCAGCTATGGCCTGACTTGTTATATTTTGCTCCCTTTGTTGCTGAGGCCTTTCCTGCTCTTCAAGCACATTTGTATTATCATGGATAGTACAGATATATAGATAGATATCTTCTGTATCTTATAGATACCTTGATTCTAAAATAGAAACCAGATAGAACCTATCCATCACTTGTTAATCTATCACTTCGATTCAAATACGAAGATTTACATTTCACGTGTTTTCCAATCTTTTGCAGTGGGTCTGCAGCAGAAAATGCCAGCTGTAAGAATGGCAACAGGAAAAAATGGAGGATTTTTTCTTGTAAAGAGTAATTTCAAAGGTCTGTGTCACCTGGCTACAGTCCTCATTTAAAATCAGGATTATTATAACAAGGAGAGTGGTGAATTATTGTAAGAAGTGTTTCTGCTGTTTGTTAGTCTTCTGAGCTGAAGGGATATAATTTTTTTGCCCTTTCACTGAAATCCAGAGAAGACTGTTAGAAAAAGGGTTGTGTTACCATCTGTTTTGAACATTCAAGGCACAGCAGCCGGTGCCCATGGGATGACATTTGTTGTTGTGTAAAGAATAAGTACAATGTCTCCTCCCCAGTTACCCTCCGGGCTTACATGCTCCAGAAGTACCCAGGATTTTCACAGCGAGTTGCACAACAGTGGATTTCAGCCAAAAAGTAAATGATAGCAACTGAAGGCAGCATCTGTAAAGCTCTACCTGAGTAATTCATGATAATGTCATTTTTTTTCTTCTCCCTTGCTCAAATGCCAGACTTGTTGATCTACAAAATATTGCAAATGCTGCCAGGTTTTGGAGGAATCTGCCCTCTTGCAACACCGAGAAAAAAAGCTTGATCTTATTATTTGATGTAAAGATGGGGATAAAGTTGGACTTGAGGACCTTGGAGATCTTTTGCAACCTAAATGATTCTGTGAAAAGGCCGGAAGTCTGTCATTCTTAGAGACAGAATCCTACATTTAACTGCTGTCCCTCATTCCTCTCCCTTTTCCTCTCCTGCCCTCTCCTGTCTCTGGGCACAGGCACCACCTCAGCTCCTGCTGGTGGCAGTTCCAAATCCTCCCCACCCAGTTATTCCAGGGCAAGAGTCTGAAGGGAATTTGTGGCAGCATCTAAGTGTCACAGTCCTCTAAGCTACAACATTAAGTAAGTGGATTTAAAGCAGGTGGATTAAATGCTTTCGTGGGGACCATGATGAAAGGCAATGCCTTGGCAGATCCGCAGGGCTGTCCCGGTGATTGACACCCTCAGGTATTACTGGTGCTGCAGCCGGGACCTGGAATTTCTCATCTTAACACACATTTGGCTAATTTTAGAGTTCTGAGGGTTTGGCAGTGACTGAGCAGACTGTGAGCAGACACGGTGGGAGAATCAGCTCCTGATGCACCAGCGGTCCTGATCATGGATGGGGTGGGTTGCAAAGGGCACCTTTGCAAGGGGACACTGCTCTGGCAGACTAAATTGAGAGCTGAGCACTGAAGGAGAATGGGGAGAGTCTAAAAAGAGGTTTTCCTCTTTTATAAAGGATTTCCCAGGAGAGCTGCTACTTCTCCCTGTGTTTATCCCAGAATTAGCACCATGGTGTGGTCAGATCAATAAATCTTGACTAATATCAGGCTGCTAAAAGTTTTACTTGTCGTATCAGCTGCCTGTTTAGGCAGAGGACAGAGAAAAACCCCTCCAAGCAATTATTTGTTCCAGATGTTCATGTGTAAAGCACAGACAATTCTCAGAGTGCTTTGAATGCTGTTTTTCTCTGCTGGAGAGAGACTTCCATACACCTGCCACGAGCTCCACACATAAACCAATAAGAAAGGCAACAATTCAGTTTTCAGTCGTGATTTTGCAGGGTGGGCTGGGCCACAGACTGCATTACAGGAGTAAAAAAAAAAATCACAGAGCAACCCTTTGGGTAATTGTCCTTCTCTTTGTACGTGGAGTGAAATAGGGATCCCCGGGGGAAGAACGGAATACCTGGCCAGGTAATTATCACCACCCATGCACACAGAAAGGCTTAATTGGGGTTACACAGAAAACAGCAGCTCTGTTGTTTCCTTGCACATACGGACTCATTTTGCAACCTCAGTATTTTCCTCGTGCCTTTTTTTTAAATATGAACGTGTTATTTTTTCACTTAGGAAGAGTTAAATATCAAGGGCTTCAGGCAGCAGTGTGCGAGCTGTAACAACTGATTTAGTGGCTGATTTAACCACGTCAAAGTTGGAACCTGATGTCTTGTTTTGAGTGTGGAGGAAGACACAGAGGGAAAA
>VYZQ01032988.1:97740-108084 GCA_013400655.1 Mystacornis crossleyi | reverse complement strand
AAAGTGATGTAAAAAGCTGCTCGGCTTATAAACATCAGCTTTCCAGAGAAAGAACCAGCCTGTAACTTTTAAAAGATTGTGCAATTTTTCCTGAGAAACACAACTTTCCGCTACTTGGTATTTTCTCATACAGTACAATAACTTGATCGCAAGACTTTCAGAGTCTTTGCTCAACACCGCTTCCCCCAAACAGCTGCCTGGCACAACGCGCTTCTCCTAGCAGCTATCCCAGGCTACCCAACCCAGAAATATCTGTCAGCAAGCTTATTTCAGAATTATTTGAAAGAGGAAACAAAGCTGTCCTTGGTGCTGGTGAAGCCACAGCCACACATATGCAGAGGTAGGTCCAACCCTGCCTGCTGGCTCCTTTGTTTCTCCAGCCCCAGCTCTAGAGACTCAAGGATGCAGCTTGTTTTAAAGCTGGGAGTCCATTTTATGTTATATCATTACTGCTAAGTGACACTGTAACAGTTTTTCCAGCTACATCGTTCTAAATTCAAATGAAGGATGTTTAGATGAATTAGTATTTCCTTTATTATATGGCTCTTTCTTCCCTCAAACAAAATTGTTAAAGCAATACCTCAACTCAAACACAGAAGTTGTTTTCTTAACACCTCAACACTGCTAATAAATCACCGGAGTCCTTTGGTTATTCACAAATTTGTGAAACCTAACAAATTGCTCTTCCACAGTTCAATTTGGCTCTGTGTAAAATGGGTGAAATACCACTATTCACTTCATGATCCTGTCAAAATTTTGCATAAACATCTGAATTCTGAAACTTTCTGAAACTGCTTGCCAGTCTCTCCCCACATCTTTTCAGGTCTAAAAATTTCTCTCAAAAGACAAATCTTACAGTGAAAGATCTTGGCAGCACAGAGAGTTCACTTTTACTCTATATGGGTTTCCCAACACTGCATGCCATCCCTGTGAGGTGTCCCAAAAGGTGACACTTTGCCCATTAGCCAATGCCTCTGACCTGCTGGTGACAATTTCAGGGAAAGACAAAACACAAGATTTTTGGAACATACTAGTACCGAAAATTTAGTCAGGCTTTGAACATGACTAGAGAGGTCCTGAATAAGCCCAGAAATGCCTTTTTTTTCCCCCCTCAACTATACCAAGCACAATGTAGAGAGAGAGAGAAAATTCCATTCTTTAAGAACTTTAGAAAATGTTAGAGAAAAGAAGATTAAAGCAGGCATGAAAAACCTTTGCAGAAAGTCTTGGAAGAAGAGAGGAAGCAACACTAGTGCTTATACTGCCCTTGAAATTTATTTCTTCACTTGGTGAGGACATGTTTATTTGCTAGTCTTTGATATTTTAATGACTTATGTAATGATTGTTTTAAATGCTGCAAATCCACCTTTTGAAGTGATGCTACAGCTATTATAAACTCTCTGTTCCTACAGCAGAAAAAAAAGCCAAAACAAGCTCAAGAAAGGATGAGATATCAAACTAAAGTAGAAGGAGAAAGCAGATGCACATAGCAGAGAGCACGACTACACGAAAAAGAAAGATTGGAAAAGTCAAAATGATTAACACCAGAAACCACGGAGCATTCCTCAAATATGAAGCTTATGCTTGATTGATACTTGGGCCATCAGCTGAATGCATCTCACTTGCCGGCATCTCTGGCCAAAGAACAGCACTGCCTCCTCAGTGGAAAGTGTCAGGTCCTGAGGCAGGAGGAGCCAGGTCTCCATGCCCTCAGATGGGAGCAGGGTCCAACTCAGCCCTTCCTCCCACAGGCACTCGCTGCTGCAGGTGTGGGGCCTGAGCACAGTGCGGCTGCTTTCCTCTCCTCCCCATCTGGGGGTGGGAATTCCCACCCACCCGGAAAGCCACACCTAAGGGGAACAAACATGTAAAAAACAGTCCCATTCAGCCCCACAAGGCCTACAGGAAGGGAAAGGGATGAGGAGGAGGTCAATGTAAAGGTATCCTTTTCTTCAGGGTGGGATGGATTGAGAGATCAGTTGAAAATGTATATAAGGAAGTAACAATCAAACAAATAAATAAATAAATAAAGTTGCATAGCTACAGTAGTTCCTAACTTCACTTCTGCTTTTACATCCTCTGTATAAGCTTTATTTACTCTTAAAAATCTCTTCTAAAAAGACGCAATCATTTCAGCTCAGCTTCTTGAGACCCTACAAACATCTTGTAAATACAGGGTTTCCATATCGTATCCTTCAAATATTTCCACCTGACCATTATATCTCAAAGCAGTCTATTTAAAACAACTTTCAGACTTCTAGTCCAAAGCAAATCCTATAAAACAGAGCAAATACACTTCCCTCATTAAAATGTACCGATCTACTGCAGAGGAGTACACTTGCCTGCAAATTACCTCCCACACAGCCAGCTACTCGATCCTTCCTTCCCAGGTGACTAAAGCCTTCCAGAAAAATCCTGCTTCGTTTCAAGATGCCAAGTACCACGATCCAACTTTTCATGCTTGTTTTTAATCCCTCTCTCCTCCGCTGTAAGTCCTTCAGTATTTTTTCTGCTCATCTGCATAAGGCCCCCCATTGCCAGGCACAGAGGAGGGCTCTGCACATGGCAAACATTTTGGATGTTAGCCTCCTCTCCCTCACAGCACAACCTCTAGACAGTAGTTACCATGTCAGCTTCAACCCCTGAGATCAAGACCGTTTTGTCTGACCAGCCTTCCAGCAATCTCTCCCTTCCCCTCAATCCTTACAACTCATTCCTATGAATCCTGATGCCTGTCACTTCTTCCCCCTTTCTCCGGCCATGGCCACATTGTGGCCACCTCAATGGCAAGCAGGCCCTGGTGTGGGCTTTGGGCTCTGCTGGCCCTGCAGCACCTGCTCTGGTGCTCCTTGGGTGGCAGCCACCGCTGGCAATCCCTGTCATGGGGAAGAGAGCCAGGGTAAGTCAAAGGACAGAGAATTCAGATTTACTCTAGCTGGTAAGGCAAGATGGACTAAAACTTTTTAAAACGTTATCTTAGGTCAGGAAAACACAAATAAGGTTTTTAAGATTAAGCTGTGACCTGAGTATCTCTACATTCTAAATTGGCCAAACTGAAGACTTTCCTACAGGTGTGACTTCTGGAAAGTGGCTTTTCAGTTCTTAGACGTCACCAGCGAGGTCCTTTAAGAAACCTCAACTGGGACAGAAGAAAACAGGGACATGGTAAATCACTCTGGTAAACCGATGCACTGTATTTGCAAGCACACACAGTTGACTTCTATCAGATCAAAGTCACCAAAATCTACTAAAAATATTTAGTATGCTGAAGAGAAGCAGGAAATAATGTACTGTGCCTGAAAGCAGAAAACTACCTACGTCATGACCAAACACAACAGCTGTTTCACCCAAACTCTTCCTTAGGGACGGATATACAAACAGTTGCACCTACTACTATACATATAAAATAAAACAATCAATATATTTTTAATATAGTATTTTAATTGGAGCATTAAAGAAGTAAATGATAATGCTTTAGGTCTCACGAGTTACAGGTGTCATGAATTACAGGTACTTTTTACACTGCACACACTAATTTACACCATTTATCTAAGAATTTATAGTGATCACTAGACCATACAAAACCTTGATGTAATATTTGGATGTCATCAAAATGAAGATGTGACACACAACATCTCAAATATTTATTAATATAAAACTATTTGGAAATTTTCCACTCTTCCTGAGACAATCCAAAACCTCAGCCCTGCATTCTTGACCCGCCTTCTCACTAGAAGATACATTTTGCTATAAATAATCAAACATCATCGAAAAATCATGAAGAGCCAAAAGCAGGTTATGATGAATTTTTTTGTTTTCAGAAGAAAATAAGCTAAGATGTATATAAATGTAAAAACACCCTGAGCTGATATCACTGATACAAACAGCAGACTATTTTTACCATGTTTTAAAAGGTCTTGTAAAAATATTTTTACTCATGTAATTCAGGGAAAAACTTCTAGATTCAGTGTATTTTCATACATAACATTCCAGAAAACAACACAGGTAACAAATGCAATGTACTACAGCTAAGCCTCAGGGCACTGTTTTTCAACTTTGTCTTACTAGAAGTCACAGCTTGTTCTAGGAATTCAGTTTTCCTAGTTTTGGAAATAAACTTATTTATTTATAGGTCACCTTAGAAACCTCCTCCCTCTTATGACTTCTACAAAAAATTTTCAAGTAGCTAAGAAATGGACTTATTTCACTTTTTAGATGCCTAAATTTGGAATAAATACCAGTGATGATTAAACAATGACATATCTTCATGAACAGATCTTAATGTATTTTGGAGACAGAACTTTTCATCTAACTTCTTTGCAAACCACAGAAGTTCATGTTAGGTCAGGAATACAATTTTTATTCTACTAAGATTGTTTCTGCCTGCCTTCTGGATGAAGCATACATTTAATGGCTATCCTGATGTCACCTTTTAGTCTTCCAGAAACTGGAATGTGGAAGGTTCCACTGTATTTTCTACTTCTGTTAATATACTGTAAACAGGGAAACAACTGCTTAGATCAATGTGAAGTCGATCTCCCTCAAGCCAAAATTTATGCTCTTATTTTCCTAAGCTTCAGGACTGTAAGACAATTTCTCATCTAAAACACAGATTAAACCTGTCTGATTTCCTGACAACCACTTAAAGAAGTGGCAAACGTTACACATTTTTATCATTCTGCCATTGTGGGTGTGAAATGAAGTCATCACTTCTATTCTGAATTTCAGTTACTACTTCTTCTCTCATGTACTTACCAAACAAAAAGTAAATCACACAATGCATTAAAAATTCCCACCTAACACCTCCCTAACTCCCAATGACAACTGCAGTGCAAGATGATCCAGAGAATTAAATCACACAGGAAGGGAGGTATGTGCCTCCCTACCGAGCAGGCTACTTGTACTTCCCAATGCACAGTGCAAGGGGCATGTGTATATGTATATATACACACATACAGGCAGTCCCAGTCTCCCATCCACTGAACTATGGGAACATTGGGTGGAGTAAAAGAGTGACAGCTGATGGGGAACACTTTAATACCATAAAGAGTGGAGTCAACTGAAGGGTGTATAGGCAAACTACCTGCAGGGTTTTCTAAATGTGGCATGCTTGACTCTGCAATTCAAACAATACCATTTGAAGCATCCTTTTCTGTACCAAATGTGAGGTCAAAACTGAACCAGATCCATCAGCCTGCAGCCCAAGTCATGGAGCATGACAGCAACAGCAAACAGCAGGATCCCGTGCTGTTACAGGGGAGGACAGATAGCAACACGGTGTGGGAGAGGTGACTGGGAGAAGAACTCGAACTCTAACCACTTTCATCACCTCCCATAATGCTGTGAGGAAGTCTTTTTCCATGTGGTGCCCAGCGGATGATCAGAGTGAATGCATTGTGGGTGAAGGGAAGCTCAGCTGAGCTCCCCCTCATGCTCCAGGAAACTTCATGGCTCTTGGGGCTGTCCGCTTCTGCCCCGGCAGATGCCACAAATCTGATCAGTGTATCAGTATTCTGTTGGGGTTTGCAGCATAAGCCTTGTAAAGTAATAGAAGCAATTAAAAAAAGTTTATATTTGAGCTAAGTAAACACCTGGAATTTAACAGTATGAAGCAAAAACTACTTTCGTGGCTGCAGGACTCTCTTGCAAGCCTCTACAGTCTCTACTCACTGTAGACAGTCTTCATTTTGCGAGCCTGACTTTAAACTCGAATCCTAGCCCAGCATCTAACTGGGGTGGTTGTAAACTAATGTTCCCAGAAACCCGCAAGAGACAGCGAGTGACAATTTGCCCCAGTGACTCCAATTGTTACTGGTTTGCTCCTACCAAGTGTAGCAACTAATTTTCTATTAAAACTGCCTCTTCATCCCCAAACATCTACTGAGTGCTAATGCAAGCTGTGTCAACAAAATTTTAAATGGATTTAATGATTGGGTGAAGTACCAGGTAAGGCACCCAAGAGAGAAGGAAGCCTGCTCAGTTACCTCTTCCACAAACAAGTACAGTCTCTTGGTAATTAGCCTCTTGTTTACGAGTTAAAAGTGTCCCTTATGGTTCAGTCAGCTCTCCTTAATCCTTTATGAAATGTTCTGCCTAACAAGGGAGCTGTTTTGCTGTAGGTATACAAAATGCAGCTGCTCAAACTCCTAACGCCTGCAAAGAAGACAGGCAAACAGTTACAATTTAAAAACAAAAGCAGAATACGTGACTTGAATTTCCTCAACTGCAGTGTCGTCAAAACCTTCACTGGCACCAAAGCAATAGCACGAGAAACGCTGCAACCACGTAGGGAGGGGTGGCCAACTGGCACACAAGGACCATGCTCAACAGTAAGGTTCAGATGTTTCTAAAGAACCAGCACTCACAGTACACTAATTATACAGAAACCTCTAGGAAAAGTACAACCCCCAGCCCCTGCAAAGTATTTTCTGTTGTAATTTGTGGGTGTGCAATAATCAATGCAATTACTCTGCTAGTTAGTGACTCAATCTGATAGGCACAGCAGCAGTTTGGCCTCTAACCCTCCTCCAAAACCTAACTTCAGATCTGTCAAAGAGAATTACAGGATAATACATCCAGATCTACCGTCTAATCCTTTTCATTGTACATATTTTGCCTTCTTTAGGCCAGATGCAACAATCTTCAAGCATGATCAGTCTGTGCTAAGCAGAGTTCACTAGAGCTGAACTTGGGAGGATGGTAAATACCACCTTCACAAAACACAACCTGTGTTGGGGCACCTTGTATTCCAAGAAAACAAAATTAGTTTATTAACTCCTAAGAGAATCTTGTCTGACTTGCAAGTATAAGGACAGAAGGTAGGGCAACAAACAGCAGTTATAAATGTATAAAAGCACCATTTTCACATAACCACCACATGCCACCATGTGACACCCTTAGACAAAATGCATCAATTGTGGAGCTCGCTGACAGCGTTCAAAAACCCCAAGTGCAACCAGCACAGATATATTCAACATGCCTTTCTTGAACTATTTCTGTGACTTCACTTCTAAGCTCTTATTCTACACTAAATTTCCAAGAAGTGCGTGCTGTTGAGGTATCAGCCTGATCGCCCTAGCAGTTCTATTTATGCCTGCTGGAAACATGTTCCATCTGCCATCTTATTTTATAGAAATCAACAAGTTCAACTTTTGTAGATCACAAAACTCATCTGCAAAGTATGAGAAATGTATTAATACATGTTTCAAACTTGTATCTGTCAAACACTAAAAAAAGGTCTGAAAGGTCTTTAGATCATACTAGCAAAAATAATACCATGATTTCGTGCTTTTGTAATGTTTTGAGGCCAGCACTGTGGATTAGATATACTTTGAAAATAAGAATGCACTATAAGTCAAAGAACGGTTCCATGTTTTTCCTTCACTACCTGTTAAATAATGGCGCTTTTCTTCTGAGCTAGACAACAAAGCTTTTATCATACTAAAACCAAAAACCTCTGATTCAGTCTTCTAGTTTCCATTTTAACTGTGTACTTCAAGTTTTAGTCTGCCATCACAAATCCTTGAATGTTGCTGCCTACCTGCTATTTTAAGGGGCCACCAAGCTCTCAACTAAGAAAAGCAGGAGAGATAATTTAAGCAAATTACTTAGTGTATATAGTGCCTAAAAAAAATGTGTAGAGGATGGCAAGCTCACACACATTCTTTTCCTTGAAATTATGTTGGTTTCAGAGAGTCAGGACCTCTCCCTGAATGTACATAAAAACTCTTAATTTGGAAAAAACCCCCACCTCTCAAATTATTTGTGTCAGTAATTAAAGGTGCATTACACAATCCTACAATGCTGCTGCCCTTAGCATTTCTGAAGCACTTGTGAAAAGAAAAATGTAGGTACTGTTATAATTCCCTCAAGGAGAATTTTTTTGTGGACAACAGATGATGACAAAGCATGAAATTAATCTGCAAGTGCTGAAAAAGATGCAAAAAGAATGAAAAATATGTAATGACTTGACAAAAATTTGGGAGCAGGTGGTTTATCCCTGTTATCAAGATGCTGCTTACACAGTTGTCTTTGTAGAGCACTGAGCCTTGAAACTGCAAAAAATACTGAAAAACACATAATCTGTATGTCACCTGTACTGGGAGATGTTTGCTTGCTGTTTGTTTATTAAAAGCAATAATGGCACCACGAAAATGTACAGATTCTGTATGTCAAAATTTGTATCTTCATCCGACTAGGTAAAACTAAACAGAGCAGAGTCCATGTGGAATAAAGGACGGCAAATCAGCCTGCAGCACTTTTGCCACTGCTTCTGGTTCTGCAATCATTTAACTCCTGGGCCTCTGTAATAAACACCATCTTCAATTTTAAGTCAATATAACATCCAGTCAGTGAATATGTACAAATCACTCTGCAAGCCTTGATGAAGGGACTGTTACGGAAGTGAGAAGTGCTGCTGTTAGACATTTATTATAAAGTGGTAAACTTGAGGCATTTCATGGCAGGAAATAATACCAAGATTTTTATTTTCAAAACACTGGCCAATAACAATAACTTACATGGCAGAATTGGATCTGAATCCTTCCCGATTTTAAATCTCAAGTAGCATTGTATTAGATCACATTTTTTATTAGCTGTGTGGTAAGGCAGTTGTCTATTCATGCCACAGTGTATTTGGGCACAAATCAGTACCAAAAAATGGAGATCCTCCAGTGGATTGCAATTTGACCGAGTAGTGAAAATCGTGAAGTTAATTCTCACCCGCTGTTTTGAAGACATAAATCTAAATGTGCGCTTTGTCACCTTTTGACACTGAGAACCTGACTCCCTACTCAAGTTCCTCCTGCATGCTTTGAGCCCTTACAAGTCTGCCTCTGTTGTCATTACTCAGAGGGTGAGGACTCCCCCAAAGAAGCCAAACGCCGAGGGAGGCAGCTCTTCCCTGTCCCCAGGCCGTTCCCCCGCCCTGCCCATAGGGAACCCCTGCTGCTTCTGTAAATACAGTTTCAGAGTGAAGACAAGCGTCCAGCGAGCTGTAAAAACACAGCACTGCAGCCTGTAATTCTTCCAGTATGAAAAGTTTCTACTACTCCCAGCTTCAACTGTTTTCCATACACCAGTTTTGAAGGTCATACGTCAAGGAACTATTTCATGCTCTAATACCCACTTTATTATTTGTAAGTGATTTCCTACCAGACAAGTGGTTTGCAAGGACAGAGAACTCTCATTTCCTTTTATAGATTTGATTCGAAATAAATGCTGGCAACATCATGTGACAAAGGGGCAGCATCCACAACTTGAGCAACTCTCATAATTGTATTAGAAAGTAATGGAAAAGCCAGCCTGTTGCTGCCAGATCTATTTAGCCTCCTACTCCTCTGCCCAAGTTTTATCTAAATTCCTAAGCATTATCTTTTGTCTTTTGACACTTCTTCCTGTCTTATCCGTGTGCAAAAACCCAGCTTCAGCACACTAACTTATTCATTCTTAAATATTTATAATAGTAGGAAAAGGAAATACAAGTCTTTATTGTATCTCTGTGGCTAAACTAAATTGAGTTTCAGGAAACTTTTTTTTTTTTTTTTTAAATTAACAACCACAAGTGTAGAGATAAGTATACGAATAAGGATTTCCTATGAAAAGGGGAAAACTTTTTTGTCTTTTCTATCTGATAGCTGTTGCCTTTCAGAGCTATTCTGGGTAATGACTGGATACAACTGCATGAACTGGTAATTTTGACTATATGAACATAATATATTTTAAAGGAACCCCATAGTTTGAAGATGTGCTCACAACGTTTATGGTTGCAGAATTACTCTATCGTATTATTCAGTAAGATTAAGGTGTCTTAATAAAGCTCTGAGAAGTAATAAAGTAAATGCAAGTAAATCTTGGCTGCAATTTACGTAACTTTCAACATTCTTCTAATGCCAGTTCCCACAAATCTAGTGCTGATAAGCCCCAGAAATCAACCTTTTCAGACTAATTTAGAAGAAATTTAGCTAGCAAGTTCAGAAAATAAAGATTTTTATTTCCCAGTATTTGGTTCTCAATTCCCATTCTGAAGAGTACATAATTTTCAAGAACTATGATAACAACATCCTATTATGTATAATATGGAAAGAAGGTATATACAGTAACAAATGAAATTGTTGAGGCATCAGAAGCGAAGCATTTTTTGTTAGCCCATTGTCGGCGNGTTTCTACTTTTTTGTTTCCCACAGCCCATAAATATTTTTACAACTCAAGAAACTGCTTAGAAGTCAACAGAAATATGTATCCATAGGAATAAAAATCTGTGTCTTTAAAAATATAGATGACTAGAGACAATGGACAACTTGTGGATGGAAAATTCTGTTGGAATTTCAGAGCTGAAAGTCACTA
>VYZQ01032988.1:50433-65346 GCA_013400655.1 Mystacornis crossleyi | reverse complement strand
GTACCAAGGGTGACGATATAAAACTATGTTAGTTCATCTGTATAATATCCACACATAGATGTACTGAGTCACTCTTTAATATTATATATTATAATATTACCTAATGTATACTACATAAAACTTGCAGGACCTTTCATCCAAATCTAAGAAACTTTTATGATGACCATCACCATCACTATTCCACAGAACAAATTTAAGATACAAATCACAACTTTTTTAACAGCTTTAGCAACCTCAGAACACAATAACTCTTTGGGCTGGCTATTTAACAGAAACTTCTGTAATCAAAGACACAAACATCATGGCAGTTCAAGATAAAGTAAAAATTAGATTTAAACTGGATTTCAAAACTCAAGTACCCACCAGAGATATAGTAGACTTATTGCTATACCGCAAAATGTGTGAAAACTGCTTTCCGGCAGCAAACGTTTATTAACTGGACGGAATGTTCCCATCCCACGAAAAAAGTATTTGTTTTAGAGAGTGTAAACAGTCCAAAACAAAACAGTAGTTTTGTGCTTACTGTTTAAAGTCAATTAATATCGATAATGAGAAACAGTCAGAAGTTAAAATTTAGTAGAGTCCTAACGAACACAGCTTGCTGCCACCATGTGCTACTGGTCACTGTAACTTTCAAGATAAGTGGTGAGTGAAGACAAAAAGGGTCCAAATAGGTCAATGACAGAAAAAAAGATGCCATCTACACACCAAAATAGCTAATAATTTTGAAGTCCACAACTATGTTTACAGGAGAATTAAAGCTGGACGTTATTCAGTTCCATATTACATCTAAGGGTATCAGTTTATAGTCAATTTTTTAATTGTTTGTCTTTTTGACAAGGTATAAAACAGCATTTCTAAAATTCATCTACTAGAAAGGTGCAATTTCTTGACTAGATAAAAGCATACATATCTCTGTAAATGTGGGTGCTATTTTTTTTCTAGTATTAAAGCCTGCTGTTTGTTTGCTATCTAGCTGTTTGGTTTCTTTTAAATACATTTTGATACTTTTAGACTCAGGACATGCTTCCAGCTCCTAAATGACCTGTAGTGGAATTTACTGTAGTGTGTACTGTACAGAGTTGGTATCCACAGGAACAGTTACCAACTGATGTGAACTTCCTTCCCTAAAGAGCTTGTTTTCAATAACAAACTACTCCAGGGGGAAATACATTATCTTGTCTAATCAAATGTTCAAGTGAGGCTTATTTCATTCCAGGGTTTTACTATGCATTGTGGAAATGTGTGTGACACTGACCTTTAATTAAATCTCAACCTTAAAGGAAGACAGTAAAAGCTTAGCAGCCTAGACTGTGCATATGATTTTAAAACTACATTTAAACAGTTTAAAGAATTAATCAAAATCTCCTATTTTTTTAGTGACTATGTTCTCTAAGATGTTTCGTTTTATGTAACCTGTATAAAAGGTTTTCGTAAATATCAGTGGTTATTTGTCCTTTGTTCAATCATGTTTAAAATATAGATGTTACTGATACACGGTTTGTATTACCAACGTGCTTCCTTTTACCCAAGTGTATTTATTCAGTGCTTTTTGATTACCTGGAAGTGTTTCACACTGAGAAACATGTACTTTAGCCAGAAAACAATTCAACAGGACAGTATCACATACATGTAGGGCAAAAGTTCATTCTTCACGTCAGAGAGCTCGTGTCAGGTAAAAATGTAACTCGGCCTCTTGTGATGTCTCCGCAGGCGGCACGAAGCAGAAACAGCCAAGCCGTTCCTGAGGCCTTCTGCTGAGCAGACATCTTTGGGGGAGTCTACTGCCCAGGTCCCACCAGGGAAGGAGAGGACAAGTCAAGGATAGGGAGGAAAGAAGAGGAAACCAGGGGAAATACTGGGGTGCCTATTTCAGCATCCTCTTTCCTTCACCTCAACCATCCCAGAGCAGACGTCCCTAGACAGGAGAAGAGAGCATCTAGCAGGAGAGAGTTAGGAAAGCACATCAGCTTTCCTGATGCTGTGAAAAGCACTAATAAAGAAAGAAATATTTTGATGAATTACTCAAGTATGCAGTTGTTGATTATGTGTATCCATAAAAAAAGGAAAAAACCTACATAATTCCTGTTGTTAAACAACAATTAATGCTGAAATTTTTTGCCACTTCTTTCAGACTACTGTCAGAAAGACAATATAATAACACTATAAATAAAATAAGCAGTATAATAAACAACCTCTCAAAAACTGGTGCAATACTCAGGTGTATACATTTGCTGTAATGGTCAAATACTATTTTTACAGTAAACACTTTATTAATGCATACAAGGTGTAAAGGTCTTCCAAAATCAGAATAAACCCATTAAACCCCAAATACTATTTTTTTTTTTTGCAACTGATGCAAATCAATTGTATTATGATCCTTGAACATTCTCTACTTGTAAAGTGAAGAGTCACAAGTTTCAGGTATTTTTAAAAATGGTACTGATGATTCAGTTCCAAGTTCTAGTCTGTTTGTTTTTGATGTATTTTTGACACCCATTCATGTAAATGGAGAAAACAAGCTAGTTATTTCTCTTCCTCACTGCTAATTTTCAGTTCTAGTTGGCTGCAGAGGTCAATTCTAAGTTGGCTGGCTTTCAATCACATTTTCTATCTACTACTTTGTAAACTTTCTTGGAAACATATTCTGATCTTAAAAAAATAACAACATAACAAAACTTGCTTAAATTAAACTTTTAACTTTGAGTAAAATGTCACTATCCTTGTTTTGCACTTATTTTGAAAAACAAAGTAACAATATCAGCTTCTATTCAAATAACATTGTACTAGTTTTGAACACGTATATTTATACTTTAGATAATTTACGTTTAGACACAGATGGAGAACAATTTTATTCTAGTCTAAAGTGGCTTGATTCTGGTGACAAACATGCTCATGCCAGTATTTTACTTCACATAACCAAAAAGTGAACTTCCTTTCCAAGTGTCTCTTTACATGCTCAGGAAACATCACTGGTACATTTTCCTTGTGATAAGAGAGGATTCGGATTTTGGGGAACTGAACATGGACACTAAGGTAAAGGATAGCGGTAATACAATTTAAAACAAATTACAAATACTGCTAGATGCAGAGAGCCCTTCAGCTTGCCTCCACATAGTACTTGTTATTAAGTATTCAGGTTATAAAATAATTAATATATTAAGTATTCAGCTAAGATGGCATCTGTACTTTTGCAAAGACTGATATATTCTCTTTCCATTTTTTTCTGGTTACATAAATCCAGGTTGAAATGCAAAGGAGGTTTTGCTTTCACTCTTTTTTCCTCCATGAGAAAAGAGATGAAATAATTTAATGCTTGAGTTAATACAGGCACAGATGCTAGAGGTCGTATTTAACATTTTTAGCAGGAGTTAAAAAGTTCAACTGAAAAACTTCACTGGACTTTATGAAGATAAAACAGTAGACTGTATCATATTTGCTCTCCATTTATCTCCTAAACAACACAATTTAGCTTAGCTAAAATCTGAATTGACCCTCAGGCTTTTTAAGTGTATACATTGTGAAACTTCAGGAGCTTCACTGCTCCTGTTGAGGACCCTTTCCCTTCTGGATAGCCACAGGCGCCTTCACGTTATCAGGTAACACCTTTTACAAGGACAAGCTGGTAGGAATGAGTTGACGATTTTCTTGTGGTAGAAGCCTCTCCCATCTTACAGAAAGAAAACCACCATGCTTTCTAGCAAGAAAGGCAGTGTGGTCTCTCACACTTGCTACGGTGCAAGTGGAAAAATTAAATAAGGGTTAATAGGGGAATCTCACTGGCATATAAGGCAAAACTTTCACCTGATCAACAGCTATGATTCATTTGTTCTTTTAGTTAACCTATTTAAAGATGAATCAGCATAGTGCTGATATGGGATATATTGGAAAGTAATCTCTTCTGGAAATGACTTCTTAAATCTTAAATCAAGAAGGCTTCTGCAGGGTCACACTAGAGCTCTTTCTAGCCCACTAACCTTTTTCCAACAGTGGACGCCCAAAAAGAGATGGGCAAGGTCAGGAAAAGGATACATAACAACAGTCTTCTAAGACTTCTCAAGAACCTGAGCCAAACAGGTTTTCTACAAACTCAGCAGATTTCTGTTTTGTGAACTCTGAACTCATCCCATCTCCTCCAAAGGCCATGTGAACTTCATAAAATAGCTTGGATTCTACATACTGTCGCTGACATGGTGTGCACATGCTCCATTCTTACTGTACAACCACAGGAAGACTTACACTGGCTGATCCACTACCATGGGAATATGCAAACAGAATTTAAATGTATGTATCTACAGGTACCCTCCGCCACGCCTTTTGTGGTCAAATGACCCCTCATGAGATTTCTGCATACCTATCTAGCATATTTTCAGTAAAAATAATAGAGTAGTAGACTGGAAGTGCCTTAGAGTTACACAACAAAGCCAAGAGAAAAGAGTTCTTGTGGCATTATGCTCAAACAGCCATGTAAGTCTTTTGTACACTCAAGTTCATGTGAGTCGATTGCTTTTGAAAGGCATCAGACTAAGCCTTAAAGCTCCAGTCCACAAAGTTAAGTTTAGAAATAACTGCAGTGAATGTAGCTGTGTTTACGTACCCAAAAGGGCAAGGGTAAGCAAGACAGACCTGTTCTTTTACCACCTAACCTCTGCAAGCAATGTCAGTCTTCAGAGCAGAAGAAGCAAAAGCAACACAATGCACTGGGTTTCTTCTGACACACAGATTCTCAGTGGCTTCTGGTCTGGCTCTAATCTCTACCGTAGATACAGAGGCGGAGGAAGTAAGCCTGCTTGTTTAGATAGCCATCACCTTCCCATTACATCCTACTGCTTGTTCCCATCTCCGCTTTCTTCTTCTCCATTTTGTGTCACCCGCCCCCAGTTAAAACCACGGAAATGATCCGCACTAAAAATAACCTCTCCCTCCACCTCATTTGGTCAGGCCAAACAAACAGCTTTACCAGGACACAGCTGAGGGCACAGTGCAGGCATATAAATGGGAAAGTGGAGTGCATAGTGATGGGGGAGGGCTGGAGGAAGGAGGACAATGGCTTAGCCTGGCAGCATTGTTGGAACAAATGCACATGAAACTAAACAGTAGTCACTCCTTAGCATGCGCTCTCAGAGCAGCGACATGATTCAAAGACTGATGACTTGCTTAAAATATAAAACCTGAGGAGAAAAATAATTGATGTAGAGACATGAAAAGGGAATCACATGAGCATAAGCATCTCAAAAAAAGTAAATGAATCCAAAGTCACTTGACCAGTGATACACTCTCCAGTTTTGAAACATCAGGTCCCAACAAGAACCCAACCTTTCCACACTGGAAAAACCTGCCCAGAGAGAGAACAAGCATTGACACAACTGAGCCAGTCCTTACCTACAGCAAACAAGGAGTGCTCAGAGCAAACTGTGCTCTCTTACTAGGAGCAAACGCCTGGAATTCCCCCCGAGTCAAGCTGACTGTTAGTCAGGAATTTCCCCCTACTACATCCTGCATCCTTGTAGAGCAACCCTCCATAAAGTGCTTGAACATTTGATTTTAAATTTCCCTCTTGGTGTCTAGAAGCATGCAAAACAATATGTTTTTACAAAAAATCCCAAAAAAACCCCACCCAATTATGCTATTTGCAAAGATGTTCTGTTGTTTCTATTTTGGAAAGGGAAAAAGTAAAAAAAAAGAAAACTTCCATTTACTGCATACTTTTTATCTCTTTATTTCCCCCAGGATTCCAACTTATAAAGTTTAAGTATGTTCACATTTATCATGTAAGCATAGGTCAGGAATGGTAGTAGCATGACATGTGGCTGTACTTATTATTAAGCCCACCACTCCTACCAATTACAGAACCAAAAAAAAGATATGCCTTTNCCCCTACTACATCCTGCATCCTTGTAGAGCAACCCTCCATAAAGTGCTTGAACATTTGATTTTAAATTTCCCTCTTGGTGTCTAGAAGCATGCAAAACAATATGTTTTTACAAAAAATCCCAAAAAAACCCCACCCAATTATGCTATTTGCAAAGATGTTCTGTTGTTTCTATTTTGGAAAGGGAAAAAGTAAAAAAAAAGAAAACTTCCATTTACTGCATACTTTTTATCTCTTTATTTCCCCCAGGATTCCAACTTATAAAGTTTAAGTATGTTCACATTTATCATGTAAGCATAGGTCAGGAATGGTAGTAGCATGACATGTGGCTGTACTTATTATTAAGCCCACCACTCCTACCAATTACAGAACCAAAAAAAAGATATGCCTTTTGATGTGACAATCCTTTGAGTCAACAACATTGCAAGATGCATGTCAGCATTTTTCCCCTTTAAATTCACTCCATTAGGAAAGTAGGAACTACTCCTAGTGGGAGTATGAAATGGATGTTGTGTCTTCTTTCTACAGATTTTGCTATCACAAGCAGAAGAACTAATGAAACCTGATATACTGTGATCTGTGTCTGTAGTTCTTGAACCTCTCACTAGCAAAATCAACAGCTTTGTCTTAACTCTGCTTTCAAACAGAAGATAAATGCAAAACGCACATCTCCAAAAAGCCTGCAGACTACCAAGGACGGCACTTGCCACAGGACTCACGAGTTTACTTCCTTGCGGCGGCGATAGTTGGGAGCTGTCACCAACACTTCAAAGCTACTCATCTGCCACCCTCCACCTGGAGAACCTTCTCACTGATGCCAGAGACTTGAAACAAACTTGTTTTATTCTCCAAATTCTATTTTCACTTCCACATGCTCCAGGGGCTAGAGCTAACAGCCTCTGAACTGGATTTTTCCCCTCACTGTCAGCCACCAGATGTCCTAGCACTGAATAGATTAGAACCTTGTACAGAAGTAGGAAAAGTCTTATACTTAAATGCACATATGTATGTCAGTGCACACACGGATGAAAACAAAAACTCCTGCTTTCTGGTTTCAATTGAAAATACCTGAAGGCATACTCTTTGCTCCTTTGAGCCTTTAGAGATAGTACTCCTGACTGCATTACTTCCCTCAGCCGTTTTTTTCTGCTTTTAGGGAGGAAAACTTTAGGCCCTGTCCAATTACGAAATGTGCGTAACTCTCCACAAGAAGTGAATCACGTACATCTTGCCAGGAATTAGTTTTAAAACAACGAACATGTGAAGAGTTTTGTGTGTGCTATGTTATAGTCTGCCACACTGCCTGAAATAGCATCCTGGAAGAACATGCACTCTTTAAGAGAAATTATCACTGTCTGTTTATACAATATGCCATGACAAAATTAGTTAGATAACTAATGAAGTCCTAGATTAATTCAAAACATGATTACAGAAGACCTAGTTTTGGGAAAGAAGTCCCAGGGGCTTTCAACCAACATGCCCATAGAAGCTCTGTGAACAGAAAGCGGCAAAAGTAAAAGACCTGCCGTGACCTTGTGTATTCCAAAGTTTCCCAGATCTTCAGAAGTTTTTAACTTCTTGAGCATGAGGTGATTCATGTCACCGAAAATACAGACGTAAGTGCCTGAAACTGGGCAGTCGTATCTCCATGTATTTGTCAGATTGTTCTCATTAAATTCACTGTTGCTGAATATCCCAAACATGTGGACTACCATACATGACAGAAGAGAGGAATTTTCTCCTCTCTTCAACTTCACTTCCTCTCTCTGAAAAGACAAGCACAAGAATATGTAATTACGGCTTTTTAAATACTAAAAATTGTATTTGGCTCCCTTACCCCTTCAACTTGGAGTGTTCTCTTTCCAAGAGTAAACATATCCAGTTTACTTTGTCTCCTCTTTCTCTTGATGCTCTCCTCTGGACTCCATTTGTGTACTTCTTTTTAAGTTCAGTTCCCAAAATTAGACACAATACCCCAGCTGAGGACTTACCACTGCCAGAGAGAATGGCATAATAACTTCATGCTTTTTTGTACAACAGCCTTGTTAATGGATCCCAGAATGAGTTAACTTATTGTTTGTGGTCCATTACTACAACAAAGAATTTTTCCTGCACTACAAGCAGTTTCTTTGCATCCTGTATCCTCTTCCATTCCCTTCCCTAGAGACTTTCTGTTTATTCCTGAGAGGCTACCAGAAGGGGATGACCGGTTGACCTGCTGGAGACAACCATGTTTGACAGACTTTAACGTACAGATTTAGTATTACCAAGATCCTACTTGTTCTTAATTCCTTGTACTGTTAAAAAACCTGGAAAGTGAAACAGAATTGAACTGTTTTCTTTGAAATGTGCTAGTCACAACTGATAGAGAAAATATGATGAACAGAGGCACAGGTTTAAAAATGAAAAAAGTGAATCAAAAAAAGTATTTTAGCAGTACAAAGAGGCCTTCTCTAGTAGCCACTCCTTACTATTTTTGCTTCTTTAATCACAATCTACAATGCTTTTTCCCACAAACCGCAAGTGCTGAATCATGTAAGACCTAAACTGACATAAAAATAACAAAATTCTGCTACTTGCGGTGTTTCCCCAAGGGAGATCAAAAAGTTCAGACCATTTTCTCTTAGTGACACACAGCATTAGGAACTGCGAAGGAAAAAAAAGGGGCATTTTGTATTTTTAAACATTTTATTTCTCTAATGAGAAGGGTTCCAAACAATGGTGTTCTTTTCTGCTAAATCAGGCAAACCATAATGAACGATTAAGGAACTATGAGCAGATTTGAAAGGACAAATGTCCTTTGTGGTACTGTAAACACTGCCTCTCCAAAATCAGGCTGAAGAGCAATTTATTTTCCATTTTAAGACCAAAAACAAAGTGTGTTCTCTGTCTGTACGGAAGAAAATATTAGTCATGGTAGATAATTTTAAAAATGCGTCTTCATAAGTCATACATGGCAGTATAGCAAACGAGAAGACATGTCATTACACATGAAAGAATAAAAAATTGAATGCAATGGATTTTTTGAACAGACTCGTCAACACGTACGACAGATCAGAGAATACCTGAGATAAGGATAATTATCATTAATAGTATCATTTGGGCTCGCTCATGTTGGTACAGAGGCCTTCAAGCATACTCCTCTTACCTGCAACTGTGCTCAGGTTCTCATGGAATTATAAAATAATCTACTGTAATTATACAAAGATATCAACTCAGTGTCAAAAACTCCCTAAACCCTACCAGCAGCAAAAAAACAACAAAAAACCCCATCCCACAATAAAAAAGACTATATAATGAAAAAGAAAACACCTTGAACACTGTTTGTAGTTTGGGTTTCTTATTGCCATCAGGGTCTAGTAAAACTAGAAGGGCAATAAGAATGAGCAAAGACATGGAACAAGCCGTGTGAGAGAGCCAGTTAAGGAGACTCTTTAAGTGGAAAGACAAATACTTGAAGGTATATGACATGCAATGAGAGGGGCAATGAAGGAAAGACAAAATATTTCTAATAGAGAAACTAGGGAAGACTAGTGGGCAGCAGGCTTGGAGGGAAAAAACCGAACAAAACAAACAAAAACCTCCAAATCAATGAAGTGGCACTTCCTCATACAACACATACTTAAACTGTAGAACTCACTACCATAACTAAAAGCTCACACAGGTTGGGGGGGAAAAAAAAAAAAAAAAAAAAAAAAAGAAAGAATTACTGGAAAAAAAANAAAAAAAGGAAAGGATTACTGGAAGAAAAAATCTACTAAAATTATTAAATCCAGAAATAGCGCTCCCAGTCAAAAAAACCCTCAGCCATAGATCTGTAGAGACTAGGACAACCAATGTGGGAAACATTACTATGTGTGTGTCCCCTTCTTAAACTCTTTTTCCTGTTTCACTATCAGTCACGGTCAGAGATGAGATCTGGTGGTAAATGAACCCATGATCTGAGCTGGTACAGTGTTCTTATGGTTTTATCGAGCTCTGCAAATCAATTTAAGGTAAATTATCTAAGACACTGCAAAAAAATCTTTCCTTCTGCACAGAAAGTTATGCTGCTGCAGCCTACTGTTCAGCAAGCCTTTTAAAGATATTATTATTAAAAAACCCCACAATATGAAAATGAATCACGGTGATTGAAAAGATCTACTGTTCACAGCTTAATAGCATCCAGAGAACTGTCACTTATCTGAAAAAGATTTTGCTTATTTCAAGTTCTGTGCCAATCTCTAACCTACACAACTTTACCCACCCCCAAGAAAATCCATAAAAGTGCTCAACGACCTCCCAGAAATAAAATTAACAGAGGAAAATGATTTGCTTGTTTTGTTTTTCAATTGAAAGTATTTGTAATTTTTATATTAATATCACTGCATAACCGGAAGCTCAGCTGCATGAATGCTGTGCTGGCAGTACTAGCTGTGCATTTAGGTCCATATAGCTCCAAATGTTTAAACCCTTGCCAGATTAGACCCTCGGGAATATAGTTGCTTAGGATGACTTCTGTATTTATGGAATATAATAGTTCTTGCCAGCCTTTCATTCATCAGTGAGAAGACTCAAAACCTGCTCTGTAGAACTGAAGGCCAAGGATGAAATTTAATCCTTTATTTCTTCAAAATCCAGTAAAAATCCTTTGTGGTTTGAATGGCTGGCTCTCAGAAATGTCAACAGCCAGTTTCCTCTACTGACATGATTTTTAGTCCCTAAAACTATTTTTTAATTATGATTTCCCACTTACACACTGCCTGACTAATTACTCTTCTGGTCCATGATATACCCACACTGCTGTTGGTTAGCATGTGAAGTTTGTTGCTGTGAAAATCTACAGAGAAATTCGGCAGATAACAACAGTGATTAGAAATGCTAATTCTAGGGGTGGGAAAAGAAAAGCTTTACTGTTCAACTAAAAGTATGCTACCCTAAATAAGCGGGTCTTCTCTTCCCAAAAGGAACAGGCAGCACTGATATCCTGAGACGGAAAGAGAAGCTAAAGACACCTGCCTGCCCGAAAGAATATTCTCAAATTTTAAAAGCTACAAATCCTACCATGGAGCCTCACTCTGCTGTAACACCTGCTGGAAATCTAATAATTAATGACACGATTTCAGTATCAAGTGGTGACACCTGACCTCTTCCTCTAGTGACTGTGTATTTGTTGCATAGTTTTTTCATTCACATTTCTCCTCCACCTTTTTTTTTTTGTGTTTGTTTATTTTTTGCCTGGAGTTGGTAACTCCTCAAGGCACACAGCCTGCACCAAAGGCACTCTGGAGCTGACTGACAACCGTGTCCTGTGGCTGTTCGTGGTCAGCTGTAGGTTTGCAGGCACGGGGCAGTTCGTTGTCTGCACAGAGGGCAGAAAGGACACACTTTGCCCTATTTTAGTTAACTATTCTTTGCCTTTTCTTGTTTTCCTACCTGACAGTTCTTAAATTTGGTATTATTTAGCTCCTATGAAAGAAAGTATGTGGGTGTATGTTAAGAAAAGAATGATCTGCACAGCTCTGTCACTTAACATCCTATGGAAGTGAGGGTGGACGTGATCAAAAAGCATTCACCAAATTAACAGAGATAAGAGGGCTTGCATATCTTTAGCCTATTTTATCTTGCTAAACAATTTCAGTTCAAAACAGTGGGATAATTATTTGCATTAAAATATATTTAAGTCCTACTGACAGCACCAAGAAAACTCAAATGTAATGAATTGGCAGAAGTGTCAGAAAATGTTTACTTTAAAAAGATTTAAAAGGCAAAGTTCATCTCAAACGTCGACATAACAAAAAAAATTCTAATATTCTTCTTGCCTAAGGATAAATATCCTTTCAAAACATCCACCATAGGTTTTAAAACAAATACAAGTAGATTAATTACAAGAGTACACTTTAAACCAACCAAAATTAATCGACTGATTTAAAGCAAGAAACCCTAATCTGCACGCTTCATGTGATAGCTGGCATGCTTACAACCAGAGGTAGCTCTGTTCCAAGAAATTATTATGAGTTTCCAAAGTAAGAGGCAATATGAACTTGAAACTGTGTTGTACAAATTACATTCTCCTCCTGACTCCTTTTAAAGAGAAGGCCCTGCAACTTGAATTGAATCTCTTTAACTACAGAAAAACAAATTATGTGACATGGGTGACAGAACAAAATCATAAACATTTTATGGAAACTTTTAGCAGTTAACTGCAAATGTGCATTGTTCTTGCCTTTTATCTGCTTTATAGGAGCCCTATTTAAATTTATTATAAAGAGCTTCTTAAATCCTCTTTCCCCTTAAAGGGGAAAGAAGTTGTTCTTAATACTTTTTTGTTTTCAGCCTATTTACCTCAGTGTATGCAAGGTATACATAGAGTCTTCCGTTCACACTGTTTAGCTTGTTCTCTGTTCCTCAGCTCAGGTTGCTACCTTCTGCAAACAAAATATCCTGTCTGTGTATGCAGTCTTTGTTGACATTTAAAGAGGTAATCTGCTGTTGACAATAAGAGCAAGCCATGGATGAAGCTATGGAGGTAATGAAAAAAACAAGCACAGGTCTAAGCTGGCAGTGCTCAACACTGTTGCAGAAAGAGAAGCTGTGATCTCATCAGGTGCTGAAGAAAAGGGAATGCAGCTCTTTGCTGTTGGGCACATGAACACTCACTTCTTTGGAAGTCTAAATAATGACACTCACATTATTTGAGTAGGCGATAGTCTCTGTTCCGTAGGATTCCACTGGCTTCAGTGACAAGATGCATATATGTGATGATTTATCCATGATCTGTACACTCTCATCATGGCCACTGACGTAAAAAACAAAGATTCTTCCTGACTAGTAAACATACTGCTTTCCCAGACCACTCAAAATCAGCAAAAGCAGCAAATCAACCTGTCATCTTTGGATTAAGAGATTAAAAGAATTAATTGATAATAAAGACAATTCTGAAACATACTCTGCTATGTCTACATTTTCTTTGGTTGTGAGGGAAAATCTGTTTTAATGTAGTTTATAAACAATGGTAATTCATTAAAAATTTCAACACCCTTTTTCTGAAAACTGCCACTTGTGAAAGTCTGAAATGTCATCCTCCTTGGACTAAATGGACAGTGTGTCTTCATTAAGAGTGCGATTACTTTTCGCACTTATGTATGTTTGCTTCCATTATAATTCAGTTTAATTTACACATAAGGGGAAAAAACAAGTGAACTTCTTGCAATCATTTGATGTTCATGTCAAATCTTAATAAATAAACTACTTGCTAATTAAATCTTTTACAGAGATTTCAGTGCAACTCAACAGTAGTGGTAAAAATCACAAGAATTTCTTTTGTTTCTTGCCTGAAGAAAACTGACAATCAGGATCAGTTTGTGATTCTGGCCAGGGTACTACACCTCTGTCAAGCAGCACCCTAGGGATCAGTGCTACTCCACTGGCTGTCTTTCCAACCCTTACCTCCTAGGACAGCACAGGACTGCTGCCACCTCCGCATCGCAGGATGGCTTTCAGACGATACCTTGGCAGCAGCCACAATTGTGAAGGAATTCTAAACAGCAGACCCCCAAAGCAACTGCACTTTAAAATAAATCTGTGTCCTTCACAGACCTGTGCCCCTGACAAAGACAATGATAGTACAGGCTTTAACCTATTGATTCTGCCTTTCTAAAATTCAAAATTAGAGTGCACGCTGAAAAATACCTGATGAACAAAAATATTCTAATGCTCAGAAATGATCCTCTAAAACATTTTTGGTTCTGTGAGGAGAATCAGTCACTCCTACTTAAAATGATAATTCAAGTTATTAGTCTTCCTGTTGCCATCAAATCTAATATCCACATTTAGATGTAAAAATATTTTTATCCTAGTAAAATGCAATATAAGTATATGAACTTTTCATCTCAAATTGTAGCAAAAAAAGGCAGAATAATTTGCAGTAGTTGACTGGATGACGGACTGACTAAAAAAACCTCTAATAATTTGTATTAATTGGTACAAAACTTGGAAGTAATACCAGAAAGTGTCAACAGCTTTGGAGGCCACGGAAATGATTTAAGTTTTACTTAGCAGCAGAAATAATAATAATAAATGATAATATCTTTCCAGTTTCACAATGAAAATCTCTGCGTTGTGTGATGATAATAAATAAGGCAGGCTAGATAAAGTGTGAATACCACCTCACTATCTGGGAAATCAGGCTTACAATATAAGATAGCAAACATTTAATTTGGTGTTATTATGAAGATGTAGTATTAAATGTAACATTGAACTTGATTCACAGGCAGCATTGTTCATAAGACTTTCTCAAATAACTTCCTTTCCAGAATGAAATGAATTATTTTACACTGTAAGCTATGAAAAAAATGTACTCTAAAAAACGTGAAGTACCCGTGAAAAAGGTGAACCTTTTCCAGATATTTCAAAGTTGAATTGGTTCTTAAAAATATTGAGACAGGAAGGCTTAAAAACGAACTCAAAATTTAACATCTCCTTATTTTATTTTTTTTTCTGAATACAACTTCTATTTATTAACCTCAGATCATTTGTAACCATGTACAGGATTTCCTATGGCTCCCAATCCCAGTATTTCTACTGTTAATTGTTGGGGGCCTAAGTAGATCCCTGAGCTCCTTTCTGGGATACAAATTTAATTCTTTACTTATTATTGGTATAAACTGTTGTGGGTCAGTGAGTTTGGAACAAGGGGAGGAAGAAGCATGTTACACTTTTATTACAGAATAATGTTCTACTGTAGCAAAAATCTTACTTTATTTTATGCTTGAACATCAGGAACTCTTTTGTCTGAAGCAAGCAACATCCCAAACACAAACCGTGTATTTTAAGCAAGAAATCCTGAGCTTCACAGAAGAAGCTGTACTTTATACACAAACCACTCCAATTTTAAGTGCCAGTTGTTTTCAGTAAAGTCACAGTATTTATTAAGGAATTAAAATAAAGGAATTAAAGAAAATCATGGTATGATTTTGTAATTTTACAGTTCCAGTATATATTATAAATTTTAGAAGTTCAGATGTTTTGGGGGTTGATGGTTTTTTTTTTTTGTTTACCAC
>VYZQ01032988.1:27544-50426 GCA_013400655.1 Mystacornis crossleyi | reverse complement strand
ACAACCCCCCAATGTCTAATTTGCGTTTGTAGTATGATCCCAGTTCCAGTCTTGTATTTTTGAAGTTACACAGTTAAAATCATGACTGGTTATTTCTGAAAGCACTGCTGGATTGACTGATCCATCAAAAGCAAACTTACTGCTTACAGAGAATAAGAACAAAATAACAAGTAACACTGAAGTATTTTTTTGATCTCATGTATAAAATGCTTGTAACTTTAACACTGACTAATCAGAACATTAAGGACTCAGTTTGCTGAGTTAATGAAAAGCATGCACACTTAAGCCACATCTGCATGCAGACAGGTATTTCAAACGGAAGGAAAGGTATTGCTGGGCTTTAGGAGAATCTGCTTTTCACATGAAAAGAGCTCAAATTCAGTATCTGCTGCTAATCGATAGTGTACAGCATGAAAACAACTGCTACCACAACAACGACATTTCATGGGTTACCTGATTGCTTTTTCTCCCTAATATCCACTACTTTCCAGCATCAGTTCTGACAATTTTAACCTTTCTATGAAGACTAAGGAGCTGCCATCAGCTGTAACAGCACACATGTTTTCAGCTGTCCTTCTCTGACAGCCTTCTTCATTAGTTCTTCAGGAGTTATTAATTAAAAGGGCAGTAATAATGTTGTCAACTACAACTTTATCTACTACAACTACACAACTTTATCATTGCCTGGCCTTTCAGATACTTTCTGTGTTTGTTTAAATAGGAAAATATGTGTTTATGTAAATAAGAAAAGCTACCAATGTGCATCTTAGATCACAAAACACCACAAATGACTTAAGTTTTAAAAGCTTAATTGATTTTAAAAAGTTAATAATGACCACAGTAATGTTAAATATTGGTATCTCAGGCAGTTATAAAAACTTGTGTTCATTCTACCCAAAATGGTGACAAAGCCCTAAAGTAAAAATTTGGATTGAAAGAAAAATCAAGGTAAGCTATTTGAGTGGCAATATTCACTGCTTTCTCTCTTTTATTTTATTTTAATATAAAACATTGTATATTTTCACGCTCCCCAAATTGATGGAAATACTGTGAGTTATTTGAAAACCAAAAAATGTAAGATGATGCTATTTTGTAACTCTTTTGGGCTATGTCAAGTACATATTAAAGGGAAGCTTAAACAAATTGTGGTCAAATAAAGTCACAGCATTAACTGTACAACCCAAGCAAGTTAAACCATCTATGAACCATACTTATCAAGCTTTTTTTTAAATCCAGGATAAAGATTTTCTACAGACCAACATTACGCTTCACTTAAGGAAGATTTTTCAGTTGCTTCAAACATTGAGACCCACACTGTGAAAAGCAGCCACCTCCAGGCATCAACACAAGTTTGAATTTGAATACCAGGTATCACAAAAACTTGAAATGCTTAATGAAAGTCCATGTAACTTCAAATTCTGAGCCAAAGTATTTACTTTTTTTAATTGCGTCTTTATATTATGAATACAAAGTCCTGATTTTAAAGAAGAAAATCTGAAGGAAAATTAAAGTCATCAGATAGAACTCAAATTGCAGTATCTGAAAATGTAAAGCAAACCACAGACCTGATTAATCTAAAGTACTTTCCCTGTCAATGCCCACATTAACATTTCATTCTTAAGAGCTACATTAAAGAGCTTGCCTGACTAATAAAATAGCTGTAAAAATTATATTTAAAACTCACATACTAAAATCAGCACAAGGGACTGCATCCACACAATTCACTACTTACGAAGTTTCCAAAAAATACTTTGCCTCCCTAAAACATTCTTTGCAAAGGAAGACTAATCTTTTGAAAACTCTCCCCGCTCCCTGAAACCTGTGAGGTGTTTACATGTTCTCTGCTAAGCAGATGACTCACTTTCACTGGTAACTGGTTCATATGGCCAAACACTTGACTATGCAGTCCAGAGGTAGGTGACCATTACCTACTATAAACCCACACATAACTGATCAGATGAGCTTCATCCAAGACATATTTTATGCAAAGGAACTTAATTTGGCTACATTTTTGGTGAAGACAGAGAGTAAAGCGATCATGCACCAAGCAGCTTTGCAGTTCCCACAAAATTAAAAAACTTTAATGAAGACAACTGAACTTGAGTAAACACAGACTTACATAACACACCACAGCTACCAGCATAATATGGCCATAATATGTTCACCCCGATTCACAAAGGACAAAATAAATCCCCATCAGTAAAGGATTAAAATTGCAGCAGGTCAATTCCTGTTAACTTTAGCAAATATCAATCAACACTTTGCCAAAAATAATTAAAAAAATCCTTTTTGATAGGGCATGCATGCTACAATTCCAGTGTTAAAGCACTTCTGCTGATTCCACCTCTGAGTAAAGATAACGCCTAATCTAGTCAGACAAAAATTTATCTTGATTCCTGTCACAACTTCAAGGAAGAAAATACAGTGGACACTTGACTTATTTCTATTTATGAATTTTGTAAAAACTCTAGCTCTAATTCTTATGATTTATAGAATTAGACCGCATCAGTCAGCCAGGAAATACTTTGTAAAAATTATACAGTCTTTTATAAAAGTAAAGAAAGGCTACGTAAAAATTATAAAAGAAATCCAGAAAGCTTTCATTTTTTAAAATATTAACTTAATGAATCATCAAGGAAGCATAACCCAACCAGATTAAATTATGATTTTTTAAAGTAAGTAAAACTATTGTGAGGGGCACTCCACAGACTCTTAAAGTAATGTTAAAAGGCTGTAAAGAGAAAACCATTTGTTTTAAAATTTGTATCACTACTAAATAAAATGATCTGCTTACCTTATTTATAGAGAGGTATGTAATTTAAAAAAACAAAGACCCAAAATATCTTAGAGTCTAAATTTGAAGTCCTCATCTTTACTCATTTTCTTGGAATTTCAGTCATAAATTGCAATTAAGAGTCTGATTTCACCCACAGGAAATCAGTATTTTCATATCCACTTATTTTAAGGATAATTTTCACAATTAAATGTGTATTAGTTAATTTGTATGCAGTTTAACATTGTCTGCTCAAGCACACCCAATATGTCACAAATCTATTTAAATTAGCACCCCAGGAGCGTTGGTCATAATGTGCCATCAGTGAAGCTTCTGCATTTCATCAGGAATCTCTCTTTAAAGACTCACGATAAGGTGTAGTCATTTTCCCACATTCGGCATGCAATGTATCTGAAATCCATCTCCAACTAACACACATCGATTTTTATGACAAAGATTACATGGCTAATGTCATCCAAAAAAATGACACATCTGTAATTCAAATTGCAACACTAAGGGTCTTTAACAACTCATTACCATTCACACTGTTACAAACCCTAAAGCTGCCTCATTCAAAGAAGGGTAACCTTTGTCACTTTATAGAATGTGCCAAAATTTGCTCCAGAGCTGCTTAAGTCAGCATTTTTTCCTTTACAACTGTTCTGAAGTAAGGATGATTAGACCTAAAGTCTTGAATGTCTGCTGCTAAATACTGTATTGGTTTGGGCTCAGAAGGCCTTATTCCATACATCAGCTATTAATTACAGAATCAGTAATGCTTAGCAGAGGATGCCTGACTGATTACTACCCAAGTATTTATTTTTATATCTGTCCTTATCCAAAAATACTAAATGGGTCAAAAGTTATTTCAGCTGGAAACCTTATTTTACTTTGTCATTGGCTTAAACTGGAGGAAAATCAAGCCCTGAAGCACAATAGCATTTTTTTTTCCAATCTGCCTTGCTCACAAATCCTCCTGGTGACAAATAACACTCTAAACCAAGAAAAATTCAAAAGCCCCCCAAAATCTAGGGATACCTTACGTTTTACAAATATAGAACCTTTGTATTGAGCTGAGAGGAAAACAGAATGGAAAATATGAAAGTGACACAGAAATATATTTACTTCTAAACCAGCACTAGATTTTTCTTATTCTTTTAAACTTCTAACAACTTTAATTTTTTTAAAAAAATTAGGACTAGTAATTGACACTATTTCAAATAACATGATGGTATTTTCATGAAACCTACTTAATTAAAAACCACTTATTAATATTTTTATTTTAAACCAAAGTGGACTTTGAATTGATATTTCAAATGAATTATTAATTGTTTCAAAGTCCACTGGGTCCTATTCTTTTCTCCCCTCCAAGAAGGCTAAATTTTCCTCTATATAAAATACCAAGCCATGAGTCAAATTTGACTAGATATAGTCAGCTTCTGTGAAAAAAGAGAAAATCTGAAAGCAATAAAAATAAAAAATATCTCCAGCTCTATGAAAAATCCAGTTTAGCCTTCTTTTATCCCAGAAACTCAAAAGAACAGATGTACTGTAGAGAACTGCAAAATATGTATATCACCATTTTTTAAAATTCAAACATCTAAGGGTCAAAATTCAAGCAAAAAAAAAAAAATCCACATGAAATGAGCAACAAATGCCTCTGAACTGTAATACCTGCATAAGACAAATAGTTCATGTCAAGCTCACATTCCATTTCTAAAAAGAGTTTCTCATTTTCACTAACTTACATCCACCAATTGAGCAATTATGCAATATGTGGGTGTACCTTGCAGTCGGTTTTTTTTAACATCTGCATTCTGTGTTAAATTCTAACTTTACAAGATGTCTGATAATTTTTCTTTATCTTGAGCCTTCAAAGTGGTAGGTTTACCAGAGGCAAAACCACACATCAGAGAATATGAGTCATATAATAAAGAAACAACTCTTCCCTTTCTCCTCCTCGCACCCTGAAGCTATAATAACCCAAAGACACTCTATTGTAAATGGCTTCTTTGGCAGTATTGATAGCATGTACAACTCACCATCATTTAGCCAACAAATGAAGATACTTTTAAGTCCTTACTGTATTCATAACAAATTGCTTTCAGTACCATTTTAAGGCAAATTTAAAAACTGTGCTGCTGCAAAAATAAAATTCAGAATGTCTATGCACTTGCTTTCATGTCACGCATAAAATACAAAACATTCTATGCATGTACCTATAAATAATAACATAAAAAGATAAAAATAATGTAAGATGCCTATGCAAGTTAATCTGAAAAGTATCTCTCATCTGTCTACAACAGATTAGCTTCCACACAGAAATCCCACATTGATTCCATATCAAATTAAGGCAACATTTACATACAAGCAAACCACTGCTCATGCCAACCACAATACATGAGGAAGCAAAGCACCTTACTTGACCACTGCTTACGCAGGTTCCCACTCTGAAGTGCAGTAAATATGGGAAACAACACAGAGGCCACTCTAGTCTTTAACTTCCTTTTATATCCTCTTCTGCAGGTAGACAGTAACTCCTCACACTAACATCCTGCATCTTATTCCACATAGGAAATCAGCTTTCAACAAAGTCTTATTTGATGTGTCAATATGTATGATTGCACCAGAAAATTTGAAGAGAACTAAATGCAGAAACAGCATTTACAAACAGCAGCAAATAAATCTATAACAACAAAACCTTCCACCACCAAAACAGGTTGAACCACCACAGGCTTGTAAGAAAGTTAACCAGAGGTGATTCTGGCATAAGATCTTTCCAAGACCATCTTCCAAAAAGTAAAAAACCCCGATGTTTCAGTAAATTGAAGTGAAGCAACGCATTTCCCCTTGAAGCAGAATAAATCAGTGGTTTCTATTCTTACCTGTGTATAGTCAAAATCAGAAAGAGGAGCTATACTCTTGATGTAGTCCATTCGAAATTGGTTTTCTGGGTTGGCCAATGGAACTGGGGGTATTAAAGTGCTCATAGCTGAAACTATAGTCTAGAATTAGATAAAACAAAAACACAAACACATTAATCTGGATAAATCTAGGATATAGGATCAATAGAAGATAATCCAATCTGATCAGCAAAATGGGATTTCTCTCATCACAATCTTGGAGAGCATAATCCCTATAATTTCCAGTACAACCAAGTATTTAAGAACAGTATAAAGTGTGTTCTTACCACAATCGCATCTTTAACATTTTTCCGAATATCCAGTATTTTCTGTTTCTTTTCTCTGCATTAAAACAGAAATATTAACACTTTGATTTTTTTCTTCCAAAGCAGTTCAGTCACTTGCATTTAATTTTTTTTCACTGATCGCTTGTTTATCTGCTCTTCAATCATTAAAACATACTAACAGAAAAAAAGAAAAAGGCAAGACAAATACATTTTCCCCTTATCCATTTTCTTGCATAGTATGAAGAGCAATGCACATTCATCCCTAATATATTTTTAAAAAATCAAACAATCTTAACCACATCTGCAAAGCCTCCCCTGATGGAAGTCATTCTTTCATTTCTACAGCATGCTGTAAACATGCCCAAAATTAACAACATGTAGTTGAAGGCCAACAAATACCTAAACTGAATGCTATGGATTAATAATGATTTCTGGAAAAGAGTTTTTCTGAGAGAAAATGATGTAGCAGGATGATTTCTAAAAAAACAGGCAAAATTAGTTTCAGTTTTACACTAACCCCAGCACCGGAAAAACAGCATACAGTGTCATCCTGATTATGACTTGACATGTAATTTCATATTACAGACAGATGCAATATTTGGTTATTTGCTTCTATGTAAAAAGTAGTCGCCATGTTGTTGCTACACAGGGGCCTGTCAAGCGCTGCAGTAGCAACAGTGTAAAATACAGTAAAGGGGCCAGAAGGAGAAAATGCAAACATACAATAGCAGCAATTTCCTTATTCTCACTCCCCTCCCTCCCTCAAAACACAGTGTCAAGCCACCAAAACACAGGGGATGAGAGGAGAAATTTCCTAGCATACGGTGTGTTAACCTGTTTCCAACATTTAAGGAAAAATAAGCCACAAAGTGTCAATAATTCTTACTCTGAATTAAATCCGTTGACATGTAGGATTCGCATTTGTTTCACAATAGTGCTTTTTCCTGACTCACCAGCCCCTAAAAGAGAAAGAAGGAAAGGGAGAACATTGTGATACACGGTTCAGGCTGGGGGGGGGACCGGAGGGTTTTTTTCGTTTTTGGACACGACAGCATCTCCCAGCCTCGGCAGCATTTCTGTATGTGTGCATCCATGTGGCTCAGGCGCTGAGCTCGATCTGTGGACGCCTCGCTTATTGCTCAATACAGCAGCCTACATTTTCCTTAGCTAAGGCGCACTCCGCATCTCCCCTCTCGGCTGCGCCCGCCGCCCCGCGGGCTGGGGCTGCTGCCCTTCCTCGCCCTGCTCGCCCCGGCCCCCACCTCTGCCCCTTCCTCCTTACCCAGCAGCAGCAAGCGGTGTGTCGCTTTATAAGCCAGCCTCTCTTTCTGCAACTGCTTCTCTATTTTTTTGTTGGCTTCTCGCTGCGCTTTCTCATCGATACGCTGATCCTCCGTTTTGCTGTTGCCCAAACACCCCATAGCCGCTGCTCAGGGTGGATGTCAAAACGCTGCCTTCACAGATTTAGTATTTACAAGGGGGAGGGAGTGGGGGGGAGGCAGAAGACAAGTCTTTATATCCGCGTGTGTCCCTGCGACGGTTTCTCTCCGCTTCTTCCCACCCGGCTCGCTCACATAAAATGGTCTCTGGCCGCTTTCCGATCGCAGCGGAGTTGGCTGCTTCGCTCCCCACCAGAGATGCGGAGAGCAGGCGGCAGAGGTAACCCTGCCCCGGCGGGGAGGGGGTGGGGGGAGAAAGCTGTGCAAAAATGCCTAACATGCAACGAGAGGGAGGAAAGGGCTCCTCCTGGAAACCAGCCGGGTGCCGCGCTCCGCTCTCCCTCCCCACCGCGCACACAATCCCTATATTTCTCTGTAAAGGTCTATTTTTGTCTTCCTAACTCAGCACTGCCTCTTTCTGCGAGACCAGGAAACAGCCCCGCTACCAGCCCTACGCGCAGGGAAGCCGAAGGAGAAAGGTAAAAGCCGGACGGATCTACCTGGATCCTGNGGCCTCGGCCCCGCGCCCCGGCCGCGCTGCTGCCGCCAAAACCCGGAGCTGGCATCGCCGCCGCGGGACCTGCGGCCTCCGGACCCCCGCCCGAGGCCTGCCGCAGGGGAAGGGAGCTGCGGTCCCGGCGCTCGGGGACGCGCGGGGGCTTTCCCCGATCTTTCCCCGCGTTCTTCGGCGGTACTGGAAGAGCCTGGTCGCTACCACAGCAAGGGTTGGCACTCCCGGGTCTGGAATCCCAGGCTGGCACCAGTGATGGCTGCCATCGTGACTGACCTGCAGGAGCAGCGCCGGGAGCCAGCCCCTGGCACCGGGGTGTGGGAGCGGCCGGGGTCTGCCCGCGTGTACCCCGACACACAGAGCACGCATCTGCTCGAACACCCTGGCTCGACTTCTTGACCAACAATATGTCCCTTTCCACAAATTGTCACGGTTGCACATGGGCCGTTTTTTCCGTTTGAATATTCCAAACTGTATCAGCTGAACCAGAAAATGAAGCTGTCCAAACAGCTCATGATAATGTGTAATCTGAATATGATAACATACATGTCTAATATCACTACAACAACAAATGTCGGCAAGAAACGTTCCTTCGTTTACCTCCATTTTAGATCCTAAAATGAAACTTCAAGCAAGACAACCCTGTAGGTATTCCTTTTTGTTTCAAACCTCTTGCCTTGCAAATTGGCACCTCAGTGCAAAAGCAGCAGTACAGCACCTGGCTCTTCCTAAAATTACCCCTGAGTAGAAACGCCTGCAGTACTCAAACGTGATGCTTGATACATTGAGGCACAAGAACACTAGAAAAAGGATGGACAGTACTCTGGAGTCCCAAAATACTTTCAGCTTTTATCTCCAAATATTATTAGTCCCCCATACTTTCAAAGATAGCTTACTGAAAAATTAGTATTTTGATAGATATATATGCATGCAAAATCCTGGTCCTGACTTAAATCAAAGAGAGATTGCCATCAAATCAAACAAAGCTTCAATCAAACAAAGTAGCATTTTAATCTAAAAAGTCTTTAGATGCATGTGGCAAAAAGAAACTAAATTTTACAAGCTGAAGGATTTAGTTTTTTTTTTTTTTTCCCAATGGCTCCCTCACTCAGGTGGAAAGTGCTGAATCAAGGAAGAGAAACTGCTACTGTCTACTGTGAGCACACATCAGAGGAAGGTGAAAAGGGCAGGACCCAGAAAATGAACAGGTACTGCTCCACCTGTGGTTGGGCTTGTGGAGTTTTCAAAAGACTACGGAATTCAAGTGCCAGATAGGTGGTTTTATGGCACTGCTTGATCTTGACTGTGGAAGCTGTTTTCATCTTCCGTTTTCCACAGGTGGGGGAAGCTGGGGCAGGGGGGGAGGTAACTCACTACAGGATTGACAGGATCTGCCAGGCCAAAATATGATTTCTTTAAGTGTTACGGAGCTGCATTTCTTTAGGACAGACTGCTTTTATTTCCTGTTGACATTCTTCTGTCCGGAGAGGCAAAAAGCCCCTCAGATACAGATAGGTTTGGAAGCACAATTTAGGGCGACTGCTGTTTTTGGAGGAGTGAGACACAGGATATATGATGAATAGCTTTTGTGAAGAGCAGTCATGTTTGCTCCCTGCCACAGCACTGTGAGAGCTCAAAACTGAACAGCTCGGTTAGAAATCACTAACTGGGTCTGAATTTTCATAGTCCTTCAGTGTCAGAAGCTGTAATTTATGATGCACAGGATGTGTGTAGCCATATTTATTACCTATGTAAATACCTCAGTTTGAAGACCTAAGTCCCAAATCTGGCTTGTGTCAGTCAGTCTGCAGGAATCTGCCTTGTTTCTTCCCCTCCTCTGCTCAGCAGTTTTCCTCTTTCACGTACTAACATTGGGATTTTTGGTGCAGACTTGTTCCCAGCTTTGAAACGGCTCAGTGCCAATAAATAGAATTTTACAGGATCCTGGTATATCCTGCTTTTACCTTTCTCCAAAAGAGGGAAAGTGTTTCTCATTTCCTCTCTCCCCCTCAAAAAACCCCATGACCCTTTTGGGTCTCTTCCTCCTGAGAAAAGATCACACAGTTCAAGAATGACACGCGCAAGCAACCTGTGCCCAGAAAGAACTTTTAGCTGTAATTATATTCCCAACCTTCCCTTTGCTTTTCGCAAACACAGCACTTATCCTGACATAACTGAACTACAAAATCCTGGAAGAAATAATAAACAATAGAGAAATTTTCACCCCCTTTGGACGCAGCTTTTTTTTTTTCTCCAGAGAGAAACCACAGCTATCATATGAACACGTCTCCTCTGCACACGCATAAATCTAAAACTCTATAAAAGGTTGCAGCAGTGCTGCTTCACCTAACCAACTTCCAGTATAAATTGTACACAGGAATAAAAACAAAATCCCGGGCAAAGGCAAGAAGACCCTTTCTGGTCTTCACCTCTCTTCTGAGACAACCAATGTGGGATCTTCCTAGAGTTCCTGAAAGATGAGGTAGAAAGATGAGGTATTTCACAGAGCCTCTGTCCCTTCATATCAGGCAACATATGTATACATACATATATTTATATATGCACATATATATAAATATAAATATACATTGAGTGGATAGCTGTGTGCAAAAAATGAGATTCACCTTCTACTTTTGTGCTCAAATTTGGTGTTATCCCCTTGTGAAACCAGGCAATATGGCATAAGCCCTCCTAGAGGAAAACTGGAGACACCTTTATTTCCTGCTTTCCTCTGCGAGTTCCAGCCTCAGGATGCATCGTTTGAGAGCCTCAGGCTGAATGCTGGGGAGCCCAAGCCACTTACCTGAGGCCATATTTGCATTCTTGTATAGAGGAAGATTGAGAACCCAGCTGAAGCCACGCTGGGTGGCCACCCCTGCCGCAAAGTCAGTCGTGTTTCTCATGCCTGTTCTGTTTGGGGTAAGGAGGAACAAAACCCCAGTAAGAATTAATGGGGAGCTCCTACAGATGCAGCTCAAGAGACCTGGTTGCCCCTCCAATGCAGAGCAGGACTGATGCAGAGTTTTTTCTTGCAAACACTAGGTAAAGGTGGAGAAAGTTTCTACAGAAGCCCTGCAGACCATTTGCAGCCCATCTTCCCTTTACACAGCCTCTACTGTGGCTTTGGTTCCGTTTTTCAAAAAAAGAGCAGATGGAAAGATGGAGGTAATCAAAAGCACAGGAGGGACCTAAGCAACTGGTAAAGAGATTCGTCCTGCTTGCCAGGCTTCCTGCCTCAACTTTCACAGGGATCTCTGAACTCTGCTGACACTGTCCTCAAGAACTGGCATAGCACTAGGTGGGTAACTCTCTGGTGACCTGACCTCTGCTTCTCCTCACTGACCTCTTTTTCATGTAGCCTATTGCTGCAAATCAGGATATGCAACTCACTAGTGGTTGAGTTTTTACTCCATCTCATCATCAAACCTGGGAGGAAAAAAAAAAGAGGAAAATGAATTGTAACTGCGTAGGTATTCAAGAAAAGTAATTCTTTCTCTCTGGTAATAAACTATTGGTAAGTTTCTCTCTCTGAAGATGTCACATATTAATACAACAGTACACACTCCCTGGAAGGCTACATTTAGAGTTTTATAAGATACATGAACCAGAAACAAAAAAAATTATGACTCTAACTGTATTAAAAATACTGACTAAGGGTTTATTAAAAAAACAGCACATACTTTGCAGAGAAGTGAATGTCATGCTAAAAAAAAGAATCTAACCTTCATCCTTTTGTTTAAACCCATGACCTCAAAAAAGTCATAAGAATTTTTTGAGAGGGGCTCATCTGTTTTAAGAAGCAGGATGGGAGAGATGCCAGAAGAGATGAGGTATGCATTTCCACAGTGACCATGGACCTGATCCCAAATCGCCTTCACGTCCATGGATTAAGGACAAATTCACTGATGCAGAAAAGGGTCAGGCAGTGCTGAGGGGCTTGGCAATGCTCTGAGTAGTTCCTTGGCTCCTTGACACAGTTTGCTGTCCCCATTCCCAAGCCATACTCCTTTACTTGGCAGCTGCCACCATGTAACTCACCTGACAAACCAACTTCTCCCGTGCCTACTGCTCTCTGCTTGAGAAACCACAACCCACCCTATCTTTGTGCAGCACAGGGAGCAAAAGGGAAAAAGCAGCAAAAGGGAGAAAGCAGGTGACGTGATGTAGTAGAAGGCTGTGGGCTAAAGATAATAGTCTGAAGATAAAGGAGAGTTTTCCATAGAAAAACTGCAGGCAGCAGTCCACAGAAATGACAATGATAGCCTTTAGCCCTGAGAAAGCATTTGTGAAGAGAAGGATTAGATCTAAGCAGGAGCCAGGTGCTCCTCAGGAAGCCTGTGTGGAAAAGCATCAGGTGAAAAGCAGATTTGCAGTATGATTACACTAAAGAAAGAGGACAATCCTCTTTCATCCAAGCTAGTTATTCCTCATCCAAGCTAGTTATTCCTCCTGCATGTCCCACAAGAAAGCAGAGGGAATAGGGAACTTCTGCTATGGCCATCCCCATCAGCTCAGGGTTTCCCTTTAGACCCTTATTGGTAAAATAATTCCGCTGTTTATTCTTGTCTTTTCTGACTAGAAATTCCTTATCTATGAAGACAGACTCACATGGCAGCATTCCACACACGTCCATCTGTTGGTACCAGAGGCAGAAGCAGCTGCTTGAAACTAACATAAATCCAGCAACGTCCTAATAGCATTTAAAAGACCAAGTAACCTCCTGCGGTTTAAATATTCTTACATATTACAATGAAGTAACATTGTTAAACAAAATGACATGGATGCATTTGCAGTAAGCGAAAGGGACACTTCTTTTGATGAATTTGCAAGACTGTCATAGGATATGTTACAGTTTTGGCAAAACAGGAAGCACTTTTCTGTCAGTATCCCAGTTCATGAAGAATTTGACTTGGCTGGACACTCCAAGGGCACTTCCCCAACTTCACCCCCTCCCCCTTGAACAAAGTAATACATTCCCATTTTAAGGCAGTGGAAAATTAATTCTAATCAGTTGTTCAGGATTAAATAGATTTAAATAAAGCCAGGCAAAACATGCTCATATTGCCCTAATTTAGAAGTGAATAAATCAATAAATAAAGAAGTCAGCTAGAATTATAGCTGAAGTTACCACTTTCAAAAAAGGAGTAAAATCTATACAGGAGACATGTCCTGGATTCTCTGCAACATGCTGACTAACGCCTTGCACAGCTATAACAGCAAAGCCAAATCATTTGTCTGCAGTTTGTAAAAGGTTTTGTATGTCATATAAAATCTTGCATTTAATAGTAAATGCTCAGGTCAACTATCATGATCTCACTATTTGGACAGGAACAAAAAACTGGAAAGAAAACTAACTTGTGAGACACTGAACATACGTGTGATGTGCCTTAACCTCACCTTTAATTCCAAGGCACACCTCTGAGCAGGACGCTGACAGTCACAGCATGCCTGTCTCCACCCCTGGTCTTCAGACAACATTCTGCTGGGCTGGATTGTCTCTACATCCACCCCAAACACATCTGACCTGTGATTTCCTGGTATTGCCCCTCTATCTTGATATAAACTTAGAGATACTTTTTAGTTTCTTCTCAGTTGTTTTACCTTCTCTGCTTGAGAAATTAAGTTCTAGCTACCCCAGGAAAAAAAAGGAAGTCTCTACATGGTTAAAAAGTTATGCTCTAATTCTTGTGAGTGCCCGCATGGTCAGGGGTATTCTGATATATATAACAGAAAATTCTTACAATTACAGAAGATCATTGCATACAACTACCTTAGCATGAAGTGAGGAATTCTGTAACTGTTTCGTAACCCTGTTTAAGGATCCCAACATGCAATTACACACAAGAATAGTCATTAAAAATTCGCTTCAGGAAATAATGTTGCCAATAAGTCAGTAGCCTCATGTACTCACAACCTGATTTATATCAATAATATTTATCACAGAAATACAGCTTTTGCTTGACTGCATAACTAGCAAATCCAGATAAAATATCAAAACTTACTGAATGAACAACAACACAGTATTTTCCTCCTTATGCATCTCTTTTGTTAAAATATACATCTGCTTATAACAAATACCTGTTGAGTCACGTTCTGCTTGGCCTTTTGTGATACAGCTCTTAAGTTTCCTATAAGTATTTCTATGGTATATTTGTACAAAGCAGATGATCTCTGGATTAAATAGCTCTCACATATTTGCTCATAATTGAAGAGACATGGCTTGTTGACCCACACGGTCCTTTCCACAACCAGGTTTATGTTACAATTAAACTTCATGCTTTCATGACATAAATTTATTTATTTCTCTGGATAGAGAAAATGGTCAATATGAAGACTAAGCAGATACATTACTTAAACAGATGACTATTCCATCTGCATACCTATGTGAGAGAGAGGGAAAAGCGATCTTAAACGAAGTGTGATAATCTCCTGGAAAGTAAGTCTACTTTTTTCTCTTTTTCTTCTGTTTACTTATTCACTTTATTCACTGCTAGTCTCAAATGCTATTCTGATAGAATGAGTTAATGAAATTCAAACCCACATGATTTTACTGATCTTATTTTTACTAAAATCCAAAAGTTTTTCCAGCATCTACTGGGCTGCTTGTATAACATGGATTAGATTCTTTGGAGCAAATATTTCTCACAGGATCATTTCACTTGGGGTGAAAGGTGATAAAAGCATTGGTGCACGAAGGAGAAGGGGGAGAGGTTGAAAAGTCCACAGAACTTGCAGACATTTTGGAACAAGCCATTTAATAAGTTACTGAGGAATCTGTATTTTCTTACATACTTTGGGAAAGAAAAGGTTTGTTTTTACAATAAAAATGTAGAATGTGAGAAAATTTCCTAAACCACGGCAACATTTTCTCTGGGTTTAAAGTTTCAGACCTATCAACAATGGTGCCATGTTTCTGTACAATCTGCATAATTTTAGGCTTGTTTTTGGTTGTTTTTTTGGTTTGGGGTTTTCCGGTTTGTTTGTTTTTTAAGGAGACCCATTCTAGCTTGATGCCTCGCAACCTCCTTAAAATTTTAAATCTTAATGTCCCAATGATGCAGTGCAATGCTATGCAGAACTATCATAGCGGAGTCTGAGGTTAGCAATAGTACAAGTGCAAAAGGGGTCTGTCTAATCCAGCAGCCTCAGCTAATGCAGCTGCTCAGACACTGCACTGTATGTTTTAAAACATTGAAAGGGTTTTCGAAAGCTTGTAGCTGCTTGGAATATTTAACAACTTACAACAACACTTACATCGTCAACCAATTCACCTACCAATCCTAAAACATTTAAAGGGCTTTAAACCTACCCAAATGCAGACTCTTCCTGCTCAGAATCAGCTACAGCAATCTGCCACCCACATCACTAAACACAATGACAAGATTATGCTTCCATGTCTTTGCAGCCTATTCTTCACAATATGCAAATCTTCAGGAACTGCATTTCTGATCCCAATGCAACAGCACAAAAGCCACTGTCGTAAGAAATGGTTTAACCTGTCAGCAACACTGTCACCACAATTGCTACCACTAATAAAGATATGATCATAATCTGCCACTTAAGGATCATTAGATACATTATGACGATCGTATTCTTTTACATAGCTCTTTTATATGGACACTAATTGAGAACACTTGATTTAAATAAAATCAAGCATGATAAATTTTCTTTGACAAATCTGTTCTTAACCTTTCGACCATGTAGGGTGCTGCTTGCTCATGTAGGGAAAACCAGCTATTAAAAAGGCTAGCCCTGCAAAATATTTATCAGAAATACAAACCACTGCTACACTGTATACAAAGAGGAGAGCTTAGAAGAAGCACACAAGGATGCTCTGTCTGAACATGTAAATGACTTACATTAAACTAGGTTAGAACTCCTCAGTACTATTCAAATGCTTGTGGGCCATGCAACAATTTGTAGTGTGTTTGGGAATGGACAGCTGTAAATTCTGAAGGATTCAAGGTTAATATCTGTAAAAGGCACAGAGTGCATGACAGAAGTTTATTCTATGTAATTATTTTTATATAATTTTATTTAGACTGCAGAAATGATGAAAATATAGCAAATGCCTAAATACGAGTTGTATATGCATCTCAGATGCAGCTCTTTTGCATGTGTCATAGAGTCCCCCCCTTTGAAAGCTTAATTTCTGGAAATATTTCATCTCAGAATGACCATGAGCTGTCAGAGTGACCATGAAAACAAATCAAAACTAAACAAGGATATGCCCTCCCGTCCCCACCAAACTGGAGGCCCAGAACATCTCGAATAAGGCCTTCCTCACAGAGAGAAAAATATTACTGTTATAGGAATTTGTGGAAAACATGATCAACACTGGTCAGCTTCCTTCAAGAGAAACGAGCACAATTTGGTGGAGGTACAGAGGAGAGATGAAGAAGGTTAGACTGGATGGCTGGTATCAGAGATTAGAGGAGCAGGATTTGTCAGACCAGGGGTCGCTGTGGCTGCCTGCAATGACCAGGCGAAGCACACAGGACACCATGACTTGCCTTGCCATCCTGGGCACGAGGGCTGCAGCTTCCTACTGCAGCAGGAACACTGCAAAGGGCTGTTGCAGGCAACGTTGTATCCAGAGCCGTGGGTCAGGGCCACTGCTTTTGCCTAACAGAAATCAAAGGATATTGCTGCTTTCCAGAGAAGTACCACAGGTTTCCCATGATTAGAGAAAACTCTTTAATATATTTCAAATTGAACTGTTTCACCTAATTTAAGAATTCTGGCTTGAGATGCTGCCATGTGTAAATGAGACAGGGGTAAAAAAAAAAAAAAAAAAAAGGGGAGGTTAAAGCTGCCAGAAGAGCCCTGGATCTGGTAAGAGTATGACTGGAGAAAACACCACCAATATCCAGCCTGGTCCAGCTCAGAGAGTAGTGCAACTACCCAAGGGGAGAGAGGGCACCAAGGGAGTGTGGAGAGCTCCCTTTCATTATGCTTCCACTTTACCGTGGTGAGCTGCTGTTTCTGCTGTGGAAGTCCCATCCAGTGGAGGGAAAGGAGGCAGAAGATGGCAGGCGTCCACACACCTTTTGGAGCCTGTTCCTTCTATTGTGTCAGCGAACAATAGCCTCCTGCTAATCTGTGAATCTCCTCAAGCTCCCTTCATGCTTTTACCATACTGCTTCCCCAGCCCGTTACCTTCTCTGCTATTTACAGCTCTCTGAACTGTTAGATTATTTCTCTGTATGCCCTGCGAGAAGGTAAGTTGAAAAGAGAAAAAGATGTCACTAAGTCAAGTGCCTGAATTTTCCAGTTTAACTTGGATACTTTCCACATGCTACCTCTAAAATTTTATGTGATTTGTAGCATGAGCCAGTGGCTGTCTTCTGTTACTGCACAGAGAACACAGCCAAAGATTAACAAAAAACTGGTGCTGTGGCAAAGTACTTCCAGTACTGCCAGATTCTGTGTTTCTCAGTAATTTCAATTGCCTATGTAATCCCGAATTAGTGTTAGTATACAGTGTACAATTCATGGCATGTTGTTGCCATGAACTTGTTGAATGGGTATGGGGCCATGAGCAACCTGGTCTAGCGGAAGGTATCCGTCCCCCAGGCATGGGGGTTGGAACTGTATGGTCTTTAAGGTCCCTTCCAACCTAAACCATGCCGTGATTAATTTCTCTGCCTTTCTGGAAAATACTGGATGGATAGACTGCACTTCAAAAATTCAAAATATCAACAGACATAAAAATACAAACACTACATAACTATTAAGGGATTTTTTTTTTTTAATTATACTATCAGATTTTCAGAACTAAATCTTAGCAGATGATTGTTCTAACTGTTTGTTATTGAAATAATAATGGTAACTTACAAAGTCAATCTTTATACTGATAAATACTCTGGAAGTATTTGGATCACTTATAAACTAAACAAACTAATATTATCCATATACAATACAAAAATGAGGGAAATTTTTTTAACAGATTTCTCTATTCCAAATGAACACTATGGTTTTTTTTTTTTAATTTACAATTAATTATTTACCTGGCACATGAAAATCCTGACCCTAGATTTAAATATTTTTGTTACATATTCCAAGTTTATGCTTGGAATCTGTTCACTTGCACATTTTGTGGTTAACATATCAATGATAAACAGAGAAACTTCTGCTATGGGCCACACAGAAAATCTGCTATAATCATGCACAGTAAACACATGAGGTTACATCCACTAAGAGTTAAAACTGCACCTTATGCAAAACTCTATCATCAGTAACAATTTTAAGCGACTGCAGCAATAAGGATTGAATCTTACAGTAAATCAAATGTGGAGTGCAATGCCACAACTAAAATAATTCTAACACAGATGTTTAAAATCTAATTACAAAAAAATATTAGATTATTAACTAATCAATCTCTCCCTTGAAATGCCTATTTCTATTCACAAACCATAAATTGATTCAAGGTGAGTTCATCTAGATATCTAATAATCAGTGCCCAAAAATCACTGTGAAATGGAAGTAAAGGTTACTAGCAGGAAATACAGCTGAGCAATTGCATTGCATGGCAGCAAGCCAAAATTCTCAGGGGAAAAGTAAAGGTGCAGAGCTCGTGACTAGTCAAACTTGCTGGTCACCAACAAGTGACAGAGCTGTTGCACGCAGTTTAACAACTCTGCTGATGATTCACCATTTTTAGTGGTATTAATGAATCCACTTTTTTTCTTAAGAAGTTAATGCTAATACATTTTAATGCTTTTCTTCACTTAAAAGGAATAGTTCTTTCAATATAGTGCTATTCAGTTTGGTCCATAAGCCACCCAATGACCTCAAGCAATGAGAAAATCCATATGGGCAAGTAATTTGTATCTTCAGCATCTCATGAAAACAACCCTAACTTCAGTGATGCTCCACAAAGATGGAAAAAGAAAAATGCTTCAACTGTAAACTACTCTGTATCTATTCACTACAGGGATTGTGACAATGCATTATTCTTTGCATTATTTTTTTTGCCTTTTAAATTCCTCCCCCTCTAAATTCTACCACAACTGCAAGCTAGTACAATTTGAATAAAATGCCTTATGTGTACTGATGCCAATACATACGAAAATTAACATTTACCTCTCAACACACTGAGGCAAGCCTGAATTTCCCTTAAAATAAAAATGAAAAGCAAGCAGCATATAAGAGCTTCCCTCTTCTCCATGTAGAATTATGTAATTAAAAGCCTAAGGTAATAGGTATGTTATTGTTTTGTATGTACACACACAAAAATTTTCTGTCTCTTGGTATGAAGTTACCTCTCCATTTAAAGTTAGTGTTATAATCAATCCATCAACTTTTTCATGGACTCCCCACCATCCAAATGTGGACAGGGTCCTTTCACCTTTACTGGCTGAGTTTCTGTAAAGTCTGATGAATGTACCTGAAACTGCTGTAGGATCCAAGGCCTATAAAGACTGCGTTATGTCACAAATTTTTTTTCTCAGGACTAACCTATCATTTTATGAAAGATTACATTCTCTAATTCTTATAGATGACTTTTTGATAAATTTCTCTCTTCCCCCTGACCCCCCAAACCACCCCTTTTCTCTGTACTCTCTTGTTTGGGGCCTCTTCAATACCTGCCATCCACTGCGACAATCAATGCCAGCAGCATCATTTTTGCAGGAAATCATATAGGTGATTTCACAAAGTTGTGTGAGAACTCATAACCATCATAAAAGAACAATATAAACTTTAAAACCCCCTCCCTTCAACATTTCATGCTTATAGGACCCGTCAGCAGCAGTCTCTTTTCCTTTTTGTTACAGATGATACAGATTTCAGAAAATTGCACGGAATATGTAATTACATAAAGATAGGAACTAGCCCTTTGAAACTCTCCTTCCTGATTTATGGGGCATAAAAATCTCTCTCAAAAGAAGCAGTAAGACTCCTGTTTCCTGAAAAACTCCTGCTCACAGATCAGTATATAAAATTCTGAAGTCCCACCCCATTTCTCAGTGCATTTTTTAAGTGGCAGATTAGATTTTGAATGATCTTGAACAACAAAAAACCAGACACACCCTACCCTCAAATATACTTTTCAAGAAAAACTTGATTAAAGCTGGTGAGCGAAGAACTTGGGACACTGTGAACAGAAACAAAGTTCTATACTGTGCAGGCCTGATGTTAACAGAGCATGTTGTTCCTGAAAAATCAGATGTGAAAACATGAAAAGCAAATGTTGATTTTTTTCCCCACAAACAAATATATATCCATTTAAAAAACTTTATCTATTGTTCAGTTTGTTATCTATATCTCAGAAGCAATGATAATCAGTGCGTTTCTATTGAAGTACCGAATGAGTAACCTTCAACCTAAGGCTGAAGGCCAGGTGACTCACCTTAGAGACATATTTACATTGGTATTTTTAAAAGGCACTTTATGTCGTGTATTTCATTACAAATTATTAGATTCCAAGTGTGTAACAGGGAAATAAATTAAACATAATAAACATGACTTACGGAGATGACCTCAGAGTTAGAGCATAGGAGGGACTTGGCTGTGGAACAGACAACGTCTGGAGATGTGCCAGGACTACAAACTCCCTTTTTTTCAGTTAGATGATCTAACAGACCCCGTGATGATCCAGCACAACAAACAAATTGTCTGAGGATGTGCCAAGTAGTAAAAAACAGTAAAACATGATTTTTGCCTCTTAGCACTAGGAATTCACTCTCATTAAAAGGGGGCTCCTTCTGCAAATAAAATCCAGTACTCTAATACACAGCACTGAATTCCACACTTATGATTACAAGAAGATCTTCTTGTTCTAAAAACCTGTAAAAGTTTGCTGCAGGACATTAAGAAGTTTAATATAGGGACTACCCTTCATCAAGACAGTGTAGTAGTTAGCAGGCTTCCAAGCAGGCCCATTTGACAGTTTGAAACCAAAATCAATGCAAAACCTAAACAGGATTATCTAAGGACTCATCACTGTGTAAAAATAGCTCATGTGTTTGATGCTCAGTCATATAAACACATTACAGAAACCTGAAAAAAAAAAAGGTGTACATATACACACTTTTCTGATGGCTACCACACACAAGTAGAATTAAAAAAAAACCAGAAGATATCCAGCACAGACATAAACTAAAAGGTGAAAAGAATCCACAAGAGATGTAACCCATGAAAGAAACAACTGCAGTTTAATAGTGAGAAAGCAGTGCTCCGGGGGCCTTAGCTGGCAGCTTGTCTCCAGGTGTGCCCCAGTGCACAACTCATGCGTTTGGAGTGCATTTTCCCCCACTTGCTTTCTCAGCTGAAAAGCTAATGAAGTCTCAACAAACAGACAAGTTCAAACATCATTAATTCTGCTATTAAGGTATATCACTAAGAGGTTCTCCCACTTATATAGTTATGAAGTGCCTGGCAACAAGGACATTTATAAATAATTTCTCTAAAGAAGGAAAGACCAACCTGAATTTTATTGCAGATCACTAGCTGTGTCATTCTTTACAGTTTCAAGCCCCAGAACAGTAGCAAGAAGATGACAGATTCCCCCAAATTAGTGCACAAAAGGCTGCTACCAGAATGGCATCAACTATCTTGCTACAGATTCATAACACAAAATGTCTCAATCATTCCTTTAAAGCATTACTTACGATAAAAATTAACGGGGGCCTTCAGACCAGAGCAACATCAGGCACCTCTAAAGCTGTCTTAAAAGCAAAGGTTTCAGTGAAGCCATATTAACATGAGTATGGGTGCTGAATTGCAGGCAAAGCACATCAAAGGGGTATCTCCTCTAAAAGCCTAGTTCAAGACATCAGTTGGCAACAGCTTTGAAGCCCTCCCCTCTCTTCCCCTACAGGGGAGCAAGGAGTGAACCAGGAAGGACCTGTTCCAATCACCCCTTCTGTGCAGTTCTCTCCCTTCTTCCTCCACAGTGACTCCACTACTACACATCTTACGGGTCCAAAAATATTCCTCCCCCATATGTTTGGCATGCTTTGGTTAGAGGACAGCAAGCTGTTACACATTTCCTTCACAGGACCAAAAGCATATCTAGTGTGAGATGCAAGAGCCTGCATTTTGGCCACAGAAGACACGTGCCTGGTCTTTGGATGGGGAAGGATTATACTGTCCAAGACTCTTCCACAGACACTTCAGGACATGTGGCCTGCTCCAGCTGGAAGCATCACCATTCACAGCAGTGTGGTTTCTGAGGAACACATGAAAGGTAGATCACATTAAAAAAACTGGGATCTCAAGTTGCATGCAACGTTTTTGTTTTCTTGTTCAATCTTCCCCTGCTTAAAAATAACTTCTTCACTTATAATAGTAAAGCTGAATACCACGGAAAGAACTGAAGAGCAGCAAATCATTGCTCTAAGGTGCCATTAATGTTGTCCATTGTCCTGACATCAATGCATCCACCTCTCACAAAGCTGCGCAGCATACGTGTCACCAGTGTTCCTACCAACACGCTGCACCTCTTAGGGTTCATCCTTACTCTCCAGTGTCACCTGAGTGTCCAATGACGACAATGATTTGGCAAACTCAGAGCTGACAGGTAGGTACAGACTTCCATTTAATAACATAAATATGGTTCATTTAATTGTTTTGAATTCAATCAGGTCCTCTGCAAAGTGTTCTTCTTTAACTAAAAAAGCCCAAATGTCGCAAATGAACAAAAATGGCAATTTTCTCAACCAGTGGTCTGCAGAGACCAGTGGGCCTACTGACAGAGGAACCAGGTGGGTCCCCTGGAGGGGAGAACCCTAAGAGATCCTCTGCAGTTAGGGAGACAGAAAAGGCCTCTCCCAGGATGCCTCGTTTCATTATGTTAATGGACCCCAGTTCTGCTTCCCCGGTTGGCCAGTTGGCCTCCCTGCCCACTTCTGCCCTATACGTCCCTGATTCAGAAACTTCTCCCTTCCCCGCTCTCCCACTGGCCCTTGTTCCTCTGCCGCTCCCTCAGAGTTTCCCCACTGGCTCCCACCCCCTAGCCCCGCCTG
>VYZQ01032988.1:13148-27296 GCA_013400655.1 Mystacornis crossleyi | reverse complement strand
GTGTGTGTGTGTGTGAGGGTAGTGGATTTGCCAAATGGCTTTCTGCTGGAGACGCTTTCAGGAGGCACCCACCAGAACACCCACTGCAACAGCATTCAACTAAAAAACAAGTTATGATCCACTGCTCCTGGTGACTTCCTTTCGAACAAAAGGGCATTAAAAAGCATTCAATTGCAGAAAGGGAAAGAACTGATGGGTCAGAGCTGACTTCAGGTAGCATATGAAGAATGTCATGCAGACCTGAGGAAGACAAGTTATTGTAAATACGGACTCATTAATACACATCATAGAATCATGGAATCATTAAGGTTGGAAAAGACCCCTAAGATCATCAAGCTCAATCTTTGGCCAATCACCACCTCATCAACTAGACCACAGCGCTAAGTGCCACATCCAGGTTTTTCTTGAACACTTCCAGGGTTGGTGACTCTGCACCTTCCAGGGCAGCGCATTCCAGTGCCTGATCATCCTTCCTGTGAAAAAAATTATTCCTGATGTCCAGCCTGGACCTCTCCTGGCACAGCTTGGGTTGTGTCCTGTTGCCCTGTTCCTGATGAAGTGCATCTCTCTTTCCCGTCTCTTTTTAAGACATAGCTAGCCCACCTAAAAATTTTACTTTGAATCTCTATTTGCAGTACTTAGTAAATTACGCAATTCTGACTAAGATCTGAATTAGAAAAGATGAAAGGTAAATTAGGTCATAAGAAGACAACCAACATTGCAATCAATCAAGGTTTCATAATTTTAAAAAGATGAAACCATTCATCAGCCACCAGATTTTTTCTCAATCTCTGAAGAATATGTGACAACCATTGAGGTTGGAGGTGGCAGAATTTTTTCTAGATGCCTCCTGATGCCATTTAATATTTTACTTCAACATTCTTTTGATCCCCTCTCCCAAAATAGTCTCTACAAATACCATCTCTACAATCTCTAGTGCTGATATGAAAGAAAGGCTCTAAAGTTCCTCAGTCCGTGGATGCTTATGTATTGAATTTTAAACTACTGACATTTTAAGAGGCACCTCTAATGTATTTACTGATTTTTTGTTTCAGCTCTAGCTTGCATGTTACTCAAGAGCACAGGCATGAAGGCAACTATTATTATGCAATTAAGGCAAAATTTTAATTCCAAAAAAGCTTTGGTAGGTAAGTAGATAATGGTGGGATGGAAGGAGGTTTAATGCAACACATCAAGAAGAACAGAGACTGAAGAAATATGCACCTGGCCAGACCTCAGAACTGTATTAATTGGGGAAGATGTGCAACAAGTGAGATGCTGAGCAAGCAGAAGTGGGAACACTGTTGTCAGAGAGTAGCTGAAACGCCATTTACCACACATATCAAAGTTAAAATCGTTCAAGTGATGATCAGCATAGATAAACAAGCCTGAGATCCACCCAAAGCAAACCTGTGAAGAGCTGTAAAAAGCAAATGCAGTTCTTGAAAGAAGAGTTTAATATGGGATTACAGGTATTTGAACTGCTTTTGGACACTCAAAGGAGAAAATCTGGTACTTAAAAAAAAAAAAACAAACAAAAAAGAAGTGCAAGTATACCATTACCTCCCTCAAAAGTAAAAAAAGTCCTTATTTTCTGTAACTGTGCCAAAAATATAGGCTTTCCAATGACAAAAATGCAGAAATCTTCCAGCTGATTCCCCTTGCTTGGTCCCTTTCCAAGTTCCTCAGCCTTTTCTTGATTTGTGGAGCCAAAATACCTCCTTTGCCTACTGACAGATGTAGAAGGACATAAAACTTTCCTATAAATCCATTGTTAAAACAGATAAGCAGACAACGCAATTATCATGAGAATACTCTGTCCGTCTCCCTGTGACTGTTTCAGTACTTAGTTGACCCCCCAGACAAAATTTGTGAAAGGCTTTTGAAACAGGAAGAAAATTGTCTGCTGATTGTCTTTGCTTCACTACTCCCCAAACACCTTCAAATAATTCTAGAAAATGACTGAGACACTATTTCACTTTGCAGAAACTGTGCTGCCAAGACGAGCCCTTACCTCTTCCGGAGGAGCAGACCAGCACACCCAAGCTGGAATCTGTCTGTGTTTATTGCTTAACCAGAAAGAACAAAGCATCATTAAGTCTATTACACAAAGAGAAACTGTGGAGATTGTTCTTGGTTAGAACTAAGAATGTTTCTACACTCTTGGCAGCTGCCAACCTCCCGAAATGAAAATGCCTCCTCACTGTCTCCATAAAGCCAAATTTCCACAGTGCTATGTAAACAGATAGCGTTCTTCTATGTAAAAGGGTACTTCAACAGATCAGAAAACTAAGCAAAATATATGGACTATTTTGGATTGCTCTGAAGTTTGGCACATTGATGGAGACTGAGGCAAGGGGCAGGAGAGGAAACAGCTAACAGTAATGTTCTTAACTTGAGCATCTGTAATTAAATGCATATGTAAATCTGAGATACAGCTAAATTTTTGCTTACCCTCACCAAATTAACTTTTCTAAATGTTGCTATTCTTTTCCTGCAATATGAAGGTGACTGTTCAAACCACGGCTTAGACTCTGAAAATGTCTGTCTCAACACATTCCCCCAGATTTAGAGTACAGCATTCACACTCAAAAAAGTGTACACAAAAAAGCAGCAGGAAGACAAGATTTCAAGTCCAAATGTTAGCCCAGGTGCATGTTTTATGCTTTAAAGACAGTGTATCTGAAAAAATTATATATCCAAATTAATTTCTAGCTGATTAGTTTTCTCTAAGGATGCAAGAGACAAGCTAGGCACTGAATTTAAACTGTGCTCCAACAGTATCAGTTTACATAACATGACTGGCAGAAAATTGAAAAATGGTAAGAAAAATGCTACAATTGGCATTTGTATGCTTTTGTTTTGAAGAAACATTAGCAGAATTCTTAAGAATCAAACTACTTTTAGAAGAGAAACTGCATACATGAACGCATGATTGCAGAGCCAGGAATATTAAAGAGGGAAGAAAAGAGCTAATAAGAAACAGGGATTGAAGCTGTAGTGAAAAATGATGGGAATAAAAGGGTGCTGCTCAATAGCAGCAAAATTTAGTGCAGGTGGAAAGAAGAAAGAAGAGAGAAGATCCTTATACAGATGCAGAGAATCCAGATGACAAAGAAAATAATATAGGTATTTGACAGAAGAGGAATATTAGTGGGAGGAATGCTTGTCAGCTCCATATTCCCTTCCCTTGAATTCAGGACTGGAGTAACTCTTTCCTTTAAGTTTCCTTTTAAGTTTCTTTAAGATCACCTCCCCTGCTCTTCAAATGTGTCATAGTCATTATAACTGGTAAAACCAGGAAAGAGAGCAGAGCTGGTGGCAGTGGTGGGAAAAGGAAATATAAGGAATTTGGTCATTCTTTAGAAACGCCTTGGCCATTAGGTATTTTTAACTTCTTCCCCAACCAAAGTGTTTCATGATTTAGGGCAAATCCAAAGAAAATCCTGGTGCTAGAGCCCTGGTACTCAGGCTGTCAATATGTACCAAGTTCTTCCCTGTAGAATGAAATACCTGACAAATTCCACAGTTTCTTCACTCTTATGCCACTAACAATAACTGTTCACTAACGTCTCATTAAGCCTACAAACCACCATCACCTCCCCTTCACAGCTGACAGATTTATGAAATCACATCTTTCTCGTAACATATGCATGATCTTCTGCATCACATTACAATTCCAGCTCTGCCAACATATTCCAGTTGTTCCCTACACCATTCAATAGAGCTGGAGGGTGGCTGCAGCGTTCCCACAAAACTGTCCAAACTGCTGCTGACACTTATTAGGGACAGAGCAAAAGTGGCATGTATGTGTCTCACATGTTTCTCAGTGAATTTTATAAAATTCACCACTCTAGAAAACCATGAATTATTATCACAAATCCTCTGACTGCTCAACATCTGGACTGTGAATTCTGGGCTATGACTCCTAATGTGTAGCACATCTTCCCATTACAGCTGTCAGATCAGAAAGAGGTGCTGAGTCTTGAGATCTGTCTTTGTTAAAGATATCTAAGATATTCTAACCAGTAATTTGCAAAGGATCCCCAAAGATGCAAGATCTGATTTGGATTGAGAACATCACATGTAGTAAATGTATGTATAACAGCTTGGTATGAACTAAATTAAGGATGTATCAATTCCAACTGCATATGCATGTATTCTTTCTGCCAGATTTGTTTGTTGCAGATTTAGATTAGAGTTTTGCTATTTGAGTAAAGGATGTGGTTATTTTCTTCCACATCAGCAGCCCGTGAATTTCTAATACAGTAATGTGAATAGAATCCCTGTCCCCACTATTTGCCTGAATTACATAAATACAATGTATTGCACAAATTATATAAATTGTACCTATAGAAATACGATGCATTACATAAATCAGTGAACTATCCAGCTAGGAGCATTATTGAACTAGCAAAGATGCTGCTTTAAGTCACTAGTGTTTCAATGGTTCAGCAGATTGCTGTGAGAACTGCCCTGTTGAAAACTGTGGCACTTTGGTGTGGAGGCAAGGGGGGAAGACGTGTAAGAATGAGAGGAGGAGAAGGAGGTTAAGCTAAAGAATGAGAAATAAACCCCACAAAGGCCTTGCCTATAGAAAATTCTGTGCAGGTTTTGGGCAGGAGAGGTTGTTTATCCCAGCAAAATCTAGTAATTATATTCTCTTTAGTTTTCACCTCTCTGAGTGAGCACTTTTTCTTCTTTTTCTCCTATGAAAAATAAGCCACACTAATCCTGCCGCATTTCAGCAGTGAGCAGTATCAATACTTCCCTCCAAAAATTTTTGTGATCCCATATTACACTCATTAAAACTGCCTTGAAACAGTATTTTAATATTTATGATAAAATAAGACCTACTTGTAGAAAAGCATATGATATATGTTATATGATGTATTCTTAAGACTAGGAAATATTGATGCTCTGCTCATTATTGGAAAATGAAGAAAGTAACGCCAAGATGGTGCCTTGAGTAAAAATTGGAATCACTTACACCACTTAACTGGATGAATCAAAGCCTGGAGATGAGCTTAAATTTCTGACAAAGTTTAGTTCAATCCCAGCCAGAAAAGCCTCAAGCAACTCCACTGTTCTGAATTGTTTTAGCTTTTCTAAACAAATCAGAACAGCAAGTGCTATTGGAGGCATAAACAGATTTCCTATTTAAAATGCTCAACTTTAAGGCTATTGACCACATTCCCTCCCTTCCTGTCCCAATTTAAACTTGGCTTTCACATCTCCTGCTGAAACCTGAGGTGAGCCAACTTTGAACCAAATTTAGTTTTGTCTGCTTTTAATTTGATTGGACTGGCTTTCAAAACAAACTCGGCAAACTCTCACAACACCGGGATTTCAAGTTACTGAACTTCTTTTGCATAATCTCCCTCTTTTTATCCTAATATTACCCCATATACAGGGCTGAGAAAATATGAAAAATACATTTTCAAACTGAGGTGTTTTTTTTAAGGATACAAACCATTTTAAAAAATTTAAAATTGAATTGATGTGTTCATTCACACTTGAAGCAAAACTCAATATGATGTGCAGAAAACATGGTCCTAAACTAGCATTGCAAAAAACCCCCAAATTTGTTGATAGTGGAAATAACCTCATATCAGGCAGCTTTTTTAAGGTATCAGTATGAAAAAGGTACCTCTTATCACAGGCCAACTAAATGGCATGTTCTCACAATCTTACAGCCCTGCTCTTGGATGTCTCGCAGATTTATCCTCTACCTGCTCCTGTCAAAGTTTATTAAATCTTGTTAAAAACATCCCAGTATGATTACCGAGCAGAACTCAGGCAGCTGGGATACTCCTACTTCTGTGACAAGCTCAAACTAATTCCTCCTGAAAGAGAGGAATGCCTTACCCAGCACACAGTTACAACAGATGCTCTACCACAGTATGGACTCATCACCTGAACATCAGCTTCCTGTCCTCCCTGGAAGGAGGTTGTAAAGTTTAAAACAGAAAGGAATGAGCTACTACATCATGCATTTACACAGAAAAAGAATTCCTAAATCACTGAACACTGAATTCTTACTCTTGTAACTCTCAGGAAAGCTTTTCCTGACTAATGATCCTGCTTTCTTAGATCACAAGATGCAAGAGCAAGGAGGCTAAGTATTCCTGACAAGAAAAGTTACAAAATGGACCCTCCAGCCAGTCTTTCCCATAGCTTGCTTCAATTTATCTTATGCTTAGATAAATAGGATCCATAGCCCAAGACAAAGAAAAGCTTCTACTGACCACAATATGCCAAGATTTTACTCTTACTACTGATCTGTTTAGAAAACAAGGAGAAAATAATATGTTTTTAAAATCAAGTTTTAAATTACCAGTCTCTCGACTGAGTATCTAAGGCAATCTAAACAAAGAAACAGCTTTGAAGAAGCTACTACTTAAAATGATAGGCTAATTATATAGTTTTAAAGTATTGTGTCCCACATGCAGGTAATAGAATAGCTATATATATATCTACACACCTGGACTAGCAGTAAAAATATTACAAATATTTGCTTTGTTATATTATTCATAATATACTTCATTGCTCTGGCAGCAGCGTGTTAAAATCAGACAAATAGCAAACCAGTTAACGATTAATCCCTGCCATGTCTACTACTGCCAAGGAATTGGCTGTGGAATACCACCAACACTCCTGCAGAAGCAAAAGTTAGTCCAGCTACTACTTTTACTGTTCCTACTTCTTCTATGTGAGTTCTTTCCTGAAGTCCAGTCTTTTTAAGATTTTAGTTACTAGTCTTCTGCAAAACTGCTTTTTGCCATGTGGCCAGGTTTTAGTTTCCCCAGGTAAAAGTACAGGCTTAAGGTTTTTCTGTGCTACCCTCTGTGAAGTACTTTTTTTTCCTTCTCCAGGTTCAGTGTACTTGTGTTATTTCTTTCCCATACACTTCGCACAGGAACAGTTTCCAGCACCAAAATAGCTCGTCCACCACTGGGAAAAGAGAAAGTAGACCCATTTTCCTGTACACTTCTTGAAATGGTCTTCTTGCCAAGCATTGTTTCTCATCTGTTGTGGAACATGACACCCTATTTAAATGTCAACATGAGTTCAGCTGGGGCAACCAGTGTATTTTTGAAGTGGCTCTACTCCGAGCTTCTTCCCTACTACCATCAGGTTACTAAGAGACCACGTTTACAGTCTCTGGATTAATAATAATCCAAATGTGCATGTTATTTTAACCTTTCTATACACCAAAATTAGAGGAACTGTTAAATAAAGAATTTCTCATCTGTGCACAGCTATTGGTACTCTGCCATCTACACGCTGCACTGCATCTCTAAAGCCACAATCACTGAGTAACTCAGGGGTCTGTGAGCTAAAACTAAGTCCCACGGGCATTTGTGCCGTCGCTAGCGTAGACTCTCTTAAAAAGTGAAGGGATCTAACACAAAAGCCTGCGTCTCAGCGACAAGGCTCCAGATGTGCATTATGAATGTTGAAAAATGAAAAATTTACATTAAAATCAACACACAAAAACGTATTGTTTAGGTAGTCACTAAGGAACTACACGCTTACTGATTTCACAACACTGAAAGTGTGAAAAAGCTTCAAGCTCTTGGTTAGCTTCCAAGAGAAAGGCAAAATATATAAACACTCCTAAACCCCCCAAATAATGTGTGCAGTTAGTTAATATAGCTTCAGAAAAATGTATCTAGTTCAGATCCCCAGATACCTTGTCTTTTTATCTGTTTTAGTTTTCTGTTTTTGTATCATAGCTGCCAAAGAGAGGGCAAAAGAGAGGCAAACAAAAAAATCAGGTTTTGTTTGTTTCTTATAGAGTTCTTCTGCCTAAGAAAGCACTGCTCTCATACACCCATGTTCTTGAAGGGGAAGAACAACTGCATGTCAACTGATAGTTGCCACAACATAGTTCTTGAGAAGATCAAAGTGGATTCACCATGCCAAAGGTTAGCTTCCACTGCTGCCTCACTATCTCCAGAGTATTTCAGAGGCACCTTAGAGAAGAGGATTTCCTGTTGTCCAAACACACAGCCAAGACTCAAGCTCTAGGAAAAAGTTTCACTGGACGTCTTGACGCTCAGTACTTGCTCACAGAGGAGACACTGACAAGAGTCAGCTGCAAGCAAGCCCAACTCCTAGAAGCCAAAGGATTTCTTACATTGAATAATAGAATAGCTGGTCACGCTGCAAGTTGTCCAGTAGTTATTTTTCAGATAGTGTTGATAATGTCTGCTTTTGTTTAAAAGTAAATGTTTAGGACATCTATGTTATGAAACCAGATAGCTAACACTCAGTGAGGTATTTCTCATATGTGCTTCAAAGCTTGTTTCAAAACAGATGCTAGAAGTCATAGAAGTACCTTCCAAAGAAGATAGGTATAATATCTAAATCTTGAACAGTAAAAAACCAAAATCTTAATTGAGAGTGTACAATACCTTAGAAGAAATACAAAGGTTTAATGGGAGGGAAATGTACTGGAATAATCCAATTTATTTGACAGTCAAAGGTGCTAGAATAGGAACAAAAATGTCTAAACCAGTCAATGCAAAGTGTAATGAGATATCAATATTTCCCCACAAGGTGCTTTCAGGTCTTAACAAAAACTAAGCTTCAGAAAATCTCTTACAATTCATGGACAACAAAACCAGAACAACATAACTGATAACTGCACACCAAGAAAATTTAATACAATACAGTAACTTGCAGTTTGTGCATACTCTTCCACTTTTCCTAGAAAATGTTTAATTTGTTGTCCCAGACAAAACAGCCTTTGGTTAGCACAGATGACTATTAAATTACACGAACTATACTCAAATAATAACAACAAACTCTGCTAAACAAAGCAGCAACAAGTAAGTATTATAAAAACAAAGAGGATGCCGGAACAATTTTTTTTTGGTCCTCAGCATGGACAGGAAGATCAAAGACTAACTGAAGGTTGGTGTATCTACTTTTCCATAGGTCATCTAACTCCTTTCAGTGAGCAAAGCCAGCTGCTTTCAGTGTGAGTCAGGGCAAAGGTAAAGACTTTTTTTCTGAGTCCTGTTTCACCTTCACAGATGCTGTGTGGAACTGCATCCATACAATACAAGGACAGCAGCAAGGAAAAGGCTACAAAGCAAATTCCTGGTCAAATAATTTGAGCAAATGTGGACAAGAGGAGGACCGTGAATAGACAAAAATAGCTTCTCTTATTTCAAATATTTGAACATTGTTTTGGACAACCAGAGTCTATCCTCATCTCTAGATCCCTTTGTAAGTTTGTATTTGGATGGATGTTTTTATTTGAGAAACAGTGGCACTTGGATAAAAATAGTCTGGCTGAATACCTGTTTGGTAGGTTCTGAATTTAGAGACAGCATCTAAACACTTGCTCTATTATTAAAATATTGTAAATTTGCTTACAAAATTAGCAATCATTAATTCTTGTACTGTGCAACCACCTCCTGGCTCTGTAACACCACATACTAGAGGCCTCTTCCTGAGATATTAGCTCTAATTAAACACTAAATCATTTCATTCATGAAGAAATGTTAATGTATTTAAAACCTCATGTAAGGTCACGCACCTTACACAGTGTGATCTCCACTTCTTTTGTGTTGTGTATCACCAGAACCATAGTGATCTGAAATTGTTTTACAAATTTCTGAGAAAAGCACAGCTGAACTTAACACACATCTCCTAAGAACCAGGATTTGAAATTACCAGCATTTGAAATATATGTCAATTCATTATCAAGAACTATCAACTTTGTATTCAGCTGTTACACACACATTTCACTGATATTCAAGTTCTAAATGATTTCTCCCCCTCTCCAGAGGCTTTAGTTAAACTTCTTTTAAAAAACCACCATTCACTGGCCTGCATTTGTAGGCCTAACAGTGCAAAATGCCTTAACGTAAATAAATGTTCGTAGTCAGCAGAAACCAGTGCCTGTGATCCACAGGAACAGCGAGCGCTCACAGCTACAAGCAAAGCCAAGGGAAGGGGAGGGGAGAGGGAAAGTTGGCTGAGGGGGCAGGGAAGGAAGCTGTGCTCTGAAGATATGGTGGAAATTTTGTAATTGTTTAAAATTTGGCAAACAACAAACATCTGGCAACCTCCGTAGCAGCAGATTCTGAGTGCTGCCTATGCTTTGGTCCCTCATGCAGTGCAGCAGGAAGACAGTCACACATTTGATATAGCCTGAAATCACAAACCATTTTAGTAGTAATAGCTATTAATAACTCCTCTGCTTCCCAGGCAAGGAGGAACCAAGCCTAAACATACAAGAACATCAGTTCTGCTAGCTTATGTGCCAGCATGGAAAATCCGGGCTCAAAGAGTCTCAGGAAACTTGAGAGAGCAGACATATGGGTAAACTATGTCTTACTTCTGCATATTTAATGAATATTTACCTTTATGGACAGAGATTTGAAGGGTATCTTTTTTCTCACTGGAATCCCATCTCCAAGGAATTTAGGTCTGCTTAAGCTTTGCTTTCCACATTTTTCTACCTATTTAGAAACTATATATATAGTTAATAAATATAACAAGTCATGTAAAGCATAAGGTGTACCAAACTACCTTCTCTTTTCAGTATTTTTAGATTTGGCTTATATTAATATGGTTAGACCACGGTCAGGTAAGGGCAGCTCTCACTGCAATAAAGAGGGCAAAGTTTAACTTAAGCTCTAGGTATCATATCTTCTATAAAAAGAAATCACTCAATTTAGCATTTTTAAATTCAAATATGGAGTTTGAACTCTATTTTAGGGCTGATTTTACACTTGAATGAGTATTTGATCCAAGACCCTTGGAGCTTTAAAACAATTTTGAAAATAATTTTCTTTACTGAAAAAATATATTTCTCATTTAAGAAATTATCTTAAATATGTGTCTGATATGGAAGGCCTGAATGTTATTTGAGGGATGGGAAAAGAAAATATCCAGAAGGGGTGGAAGATAAAGCAAAAAATACCACTCACACTTCCATGAGAATGTGACAGACTGCAGAGCACACCAAGAACAATTTTGCCATGTAAAAATTTCACTCTACTATTTGCTTAATTTAATTATATTCTATTGGCAGAAAACATTGGAGCGTTCTTATCTTTTAGACTTTTTTTCAAAGATGAAGAAACAAAGTTTGCTTCTTGTCCCTGTTAGAGTAGGCCTGGCAGTCTTCAAACCTATGCTTCAACAAATCAGCTTGCTGAGGGTTTCCCCATTTGCCAAAATTAATCTCATTCCAGGTAAACAAACACCTGGCACCTGTTTTCATGGTATATTTCAAATGTCCAATTACAATTTTTCTTTTTAGAAGTCTCTTTCCTTGAACAGTAATCATTTCATGGGTCACTTCAAGTGATGAGCAAGACATGGTGGCAGTAAAATCTTGTGATATGTATTTGCCAAAAACTGTTTGTAAAACACAGGGAAACAAAAGTTGCAAGAATTAAAAAAAGGTAGTGGAGTGTATACAGCAAATCCACTGTTCTTTCCCTACTTTCTACCAAGAAAAAGAGAAAGAAACATATTTCTCCACAATTTAAACAGTTTAGCAGGTGAAATAACAACAGCTTAGCATAGTCCTTTCCCAGCTAGAGCCAATGTGATTTTAGGATCTCATCAACCCAGTGCCCAGTGCCTTGTGCTTGCACTACCCGTCCCATGTCTGCAGTAAGGGCACGGAGCCAGTGCTGTGCCTCCTGGGCTCAGCCTTCTACAGGAGCAGCAAGATCAGGATCATTATTTGGCCAACCAAAACTTCGTGCTCTGAGAAGCTGGCCCCCATCCCAGGTGCCTGCAGACAGCCGGCCAGGCCAAACCAGCCTGCCTGGGATCCACGCTTCTGACCCGGCAGACAGGACTCGGCAGACAGGAGGAGGCTCTGTCATGGGGCAGTGCTACAGGGCACGGGGCTGTGCCACCGGTGAGGGCAGGAATTGTGCTGGCACCTCGTTTGCATGTTGGTAGGGAGGAGCAGCGCAGGAGAGCAGAGCAGGTGTGTGCTGGGCAGGCATGAATTAGATGGGAGTGGGAAAGGGCAGGAAGAGTGCGGGATTATGTTTTGCTTTGGAGAGAGCAGGGCCTGCACTGGGAAGGGAGGGAGCACAAGGTTAGAGTGACACATGTGACAGAGCACATTTGAACAGGGTTCAAATTTGAAGAAGCCAGAGGTAGGAAAGCATGGGGCTTAGGATACTGGCATGGGCATCCCGGATCAGGGAGATGAATGGGATTCTGAGGAGGATCAATTTCTACTTTGGAAAGGAGATGCTGCATGAGTATGCTGGGCTACCATCCTTGTCTGGGATTTCCTGGACAGAAATAAATGCACATGGCTTTTCCTCCTCTGCTGGTCTTACTGCAGCTGTACTGTACAGCTGATTTACACCCATGCACAGAAATGCCTGGAATTTTTCAGCTTATGGCAGCCCGATTAGAAGTACTCTATCATAGCTTGAACAAGCTTCCAAAAGTTTGGGAGTCCCTAAGGAAAATGTTCTCAAAGTCAGGCACGAATGCATAGTTGTTGCTGCTGACAGCAGCAACTAAGAAAACTTTGTCTGGAAATTCCACATCCATCCTCTAGCCCAAAGGTGTAATTTCTACATGGTGAAGAGTTAAAGATGACAATACCAGGCATGTCAACATAATTACACAGCAAAGCCTGCAATCTCCAAAAAAGCAATTGCTCTCCAACCATCCAGCCCCAGAACATATGCAGAGGACGGATGAAATGTCTGCTACAGTGAAAGGGGCTTCACACTGTCCCTGAAGAGATTTTGATCCCCTCAGAGGATCAGCAGCTGCCAGAATCTATTCTTAGATATTTGAAAAAATTAAAGCATGTCTGAAGATGGGATACATTTTTCCTTCATAAACATAATTTTTATTTTGTAGGAAAGTTACATGAAGTGAATTATTATAAGCCATATTTAGTACACCTCCAAGGAAGAGGTGCAAATCCATTCCACACTATACCAAAAAGTTTCTAATAAAAAAAGTTTAGAAGACATAAAGATAAGTTTACACTTAATGGGCAATACAGATTTCAACCCTCTGCCTAAAATGAATAAATAAACTCTCCCAATATATATTAAAAAAAATTAAAAAGAAAGGGGGGGGGCGTGTGGAATATTTAAAGGATTTTGCTATGGGAGCCACATATAAAACCAGGTACGACCATCAATTTTGTTATGCCCATTCCTATATTAAGACTGAGTTCCAATCCTTATTTGAAACTTTTAGGCACTTACACAAACAACTGAGATTCATAAAGTTACACAAAGGGAAATCCAGGGAAAAAAGTGCATGCCAATGATAGTAATGCAAAAAGTCTTCTTAAGCTTCAGATGCAGGGAAAACTTCCTCAAGAAAGGAAACATGATGCCTTGTACAGATAAAAGTAGCACAGTAAACAATCTACCAAACATAAATACACAATTATTAGTTCACAGGGTTTAATGGAAGATACTGCCACACTTTCCTAAAACTGAAGCCATCTCTTCAAAACATCTACAATGGGAAAATACAGATGAGAAAGAAAACCCCAACATCAAAATGTTTCATTCATGGGTAGAACTGAGAGCAGAATTTGTTTAAGAGCACTTTCCTTTTGGAGCCAACAGTCATAATATCATAGAGTATCCTGAAGGGATCTACAGGGATCATCGAACTCCAAATCCTGGCCCTGCACAGGACACCCCAAGAGTCACACCACGTGCCTGACAGCATTGTCCAGACACTTCTTGAACTCTAAAAGGTTTGATGCTGTGACCACTTCCCCGGGGAGCCTGTTCCAGTCCCCAGCCATCCTCTGGGTAAAGAATCTTTTGCTAATATCTTGCCTAAACTTCCTCTGACACAGTTTCATGCAATTTTCTCTGGCCCTGTCACCAGTCACCACAGAGAAGAGATCGGTGTCTGCCCCTCCTCCTCCCCCTAGGAGGAAGTTGTAACTGCAATGAGGTCTCCCCTCAGTCTCCTCTTCTCTAGGATGAACAGACCGTGGCTTCCCCGCAAGGCCCTTCCTCATCTTCATGCCCCTCCTCTGGATGCTCTCCCACAGTTCTCTATCCTTCCTGCATTGTGGCACCCAGCACTGCTCACAGGACTCATGGTGAGGCTGCACCAGCGCAGAGCAGAGGGGGTCAATCCCTTCCCTTGCCCAGCTGG
>VYZQ01032988.1:0-13039 GCA_013400655.1 Mystacornis crossleyi | reverse complement strand
TGCTAATATCTTGCCTAAACTTCCTCTGACACAGTTTCATGCAATTTTCTCTGGCCCTGTCACCAGTCACCACAGAGAAGAGATCGGTGTCTGCCCCTCCTCCTCCCCCTAGGAGGAAGTTGTAACTGCAATGAGGTCTCCCCTCAGTCTCCTCTTCTCTAGGATGAACAGACCGTGGCTTCCCCGCAAGGCCCTTCCTCATCTTCATGCCCCTCCTCTGGATGCTCTCCCACAGTTCTCTATCCTTCCTGCATTGTGGCACCCAGCACTGCTCACAGGACTCATGGTGAGGCTGCACCAGCGCAGAGCAGAGGGGGTCAATCCCTTCCCTTGCCCAGCTGGTGATGCTGTTCCTGGTGCACCCCAGTACTGAGGGTGATTTTGCTTGTGTTGAAACACAGAGAGCACCTTGCTTAGAACAGGTTCGAGAACACACTATAAGAAAAATGACCACACATCTATGGATTATAGTGACAGGAAATTAAATTACACACAGAGCTTGGCTGAGTCCTAACTTCAGCCCAGCTGACAGGACTGTTCTGGCACCCAATGTAGGTGGCGATTCTCCCTGCGTTCCTTCTCTTGGCAACAAAGAGTGAAATTGCTCCTCTGGTATTGCAGAATGGGAAAGGGTGACACAGGAAAATTAAATTTATATTGCTGAACCATTTACTGCTTTGAAGCATCTATTTCAGATGCTTCATAGAAGCTGTTGTTTCATAGTTGAGAAAGTTTTATCACATTGCAGGAGTCTAAAATTGGGCACTGTGAATACCTTTAATCTGTGATTTTATCACTAATTATGTTAAACTAGTTCTGTTAATTTTATACATTTACAGTAATTTTTCTGGAGACAGATATCTCTGCAGTGTTTTACTAATTTCTTTCTCTTGTCTTGCTGAAGTTCTGGTTCAATTGTCTGCCACAGATGTTCTTCAGCAGAAATTTCTCTGCAATTAATATTCAAGTTCTTTCTTTTCCAGACATTTACTTTTTTTTTTTAAATATCAAATACCTGCACAGCCTGACATGAGTACATTTTGAAGATTAAGTCTGCCTTGAATACTAGAAGAACTCCTTCAAATTTGCTAGATTGTTGTGCTGTTATAGATACTGCCTTGTCCCTTAATAACGCATTTTAAAAGAGCTTAAACTCATTGGACCTTCACAAGTCCAAAATTCTTAGAAAACAGAATTAAGTTTCCTTATTCAAACATAGTTTATTATTCATTACTTATTATTCTCTTTAAATATCAATTTAGTTTTGATTATTAATTTCTTAGGTTTTAAGTATTTGGTATCATGATAATCCTGTATTTCAAAATTGTAACTGTGAAACCCCTTAAACTGACTCCCAATTTTAATTGCCTCTTAGAATAACTCTGTTCCATTGAAAAGTAACTTAAATGGGCAGAAAAGCAGACAAACAGCTATTTTCTAATAATCCAAACATTATAGTAGTACGTTTTACCATACAAGCCCTGAAGCTTCGGATTGTTTTAACTCTGTGGATTTTAAAGTGTTTTAAGAACAGGTAAATTACATGATGACTAAGAAGCCAGTACTTACTAGGCTGGCTGAGGAACTCATCCTCTAGAGTTCTGGCATCCTTATTTCACTTCAGAGTGCTTTTGTGCAAGCAAAATGTTTTTCACCAAGTTACTCATTATGGTTTGGGAAAATATAGAAAGGACTTTTAGTGTTATTCATTTCAAGGAGTTTAGCATGTTTCTGTACTAATTTAATATGTCCTCGTACAAATCTTTTCAGGCTCCATTTTTACCATATGGTAAATACATTAAAAACCCATTATACATACCCAATATTTCCTCATTGTGGTATTTTTGACATAATTATAGCTTCTTTTAAAAATAGACAAAAACGTGTTTAGCGTTTTCCTCCAAATTAAAAGCAAACAAAAAAAAAATCTCTTCTAAAGCCACGTGATCTTTCAAATGAATTAGAGTGAGCAAGGACAGAGGCGTTTTAAAGTCTGCAAAGCATTTCAAGACAGATATTAATAATGTAAACAGTCTGAACCAAAATAAATTTCAAAGGTATAGCTAAGAACAGTCTATTCTGGATTTGAGTTTATTTTTAAATTGATTTCAGCCTGAAACTGCAGTGCTACAGTATCTTGTACAGGTCCATACATTACATCTTACCAGGAAGTACAGTTCATACTACATTCAGGAATCTAAATACTAATGTTACTTTTTAAACTTAGAATCAGTATTCACTTTGAACGTGGGTGACATTGCAAGAAAGAGAAAAACCCCACAAAATTTAAATAAGCTTATACTTTTGGACAATGTATTAGCATTAAGATTGCTCAGTTACTCTTTCAGAGTGCGTAAGCCTGGAGCACTATATATATAGACCTACAGATTTAATGACTTCTGGGTTGGATGTATTTTTTTTTTTTTTGAAACTCAGTAAGACCCTCCAAAGTAATTTTGAAAATATGCTTTCTGAAAGTGTGCTGTGTAAATCAAGTCTAACAAGGATGAAAACTAAAGGTCCTATGAGTATGCAGAGTCTTCTGCATAAAATGTCTAAATCTGCAACACATACACGTGACCATTTCTGATACTTGGAATCTAAAGATCTGGCCTTACTATAGAAGGACAACGCTATATTTTTATGGTCTCAGTTGGTATCTAAAATAGACTCTGGACTTCAGTCCTCTGAATGGCATTTCACTGCTCTGCATCATCAGTTGGAGAGAAAAAGGTTTTCAAGGAATAAGAAGGGAACAATGCCAAGTTCCTAAGCATTTTCAAGCAGCAGTGAAACAAGTCCATCCATAAAGGAAGTCACTGCTCAGTTAAAGCAAATGACTTAAAATCTTACCTTTTTAAAAAATGTGGTGAACTATTTTCATTTCAGTTAGAACATTAAAGGAACATTGAAAGTTTCAGATTCTTATTAGGTGGGGTTTTTTTTTGGTGTTTTTTTTTTTTTTTTTTTTTTTTTTTTTTTTTTTTTTGTCTTCTTTGCACAGGCATGAAGTAGCAGCGTATCAAAAATGTTCCAAATAAGTAAATTTTCAAGACATGGACACGGAGCAGATGATGAAAGAAGTGCTGCTAGGGGGAAAAAAAAAAAGGTATAACTCATAAAGAAAACAGAAATCAGAAAAAAACACCTGCAGGGACAATTCATGAAGGATGGCTAGACAAAATCTCATGGTGTCTCAAGGAACAGAGGACTGCAGTGCATGAACAACGTTAAGTGCATGTAATCACAGACAATCATTCAAAGGCAATTAGCTCAGAAGAGTCCAGAGTACACTGGCAGTGCTTGCCCTGCTCCACAGGCCATAAACATGACATGCTGATCTATGTGAGCATGTCAGAAAAGAGCAAAAGTCCTAACTCTAAATTGTTCCCGGAAGAACAGTGAGGTCAAGGGTATGACCGGTGCCTGAGGTTCCTGCCAAGGCAGGAAATGTGTTAATGAAGCACACACCAGCTGAGTACCTCGAGTAAGGCAAGAAACCACAAACTGCAGCATATTAGACAACTATATTTTGTCTCTAACCAAATCTTCTATGTAAAAGACTTGCTTAAAAGACAAAATTACATGCCTGAACTCCAATTATTAAGTGTAATTAAGTGCACTAAGTGTAATTAAAAAAAAGGAAAGAGAAGTTCCCTGCAATTCCCTCCACAGTCAAGAATACTGAAACTGAACTAATGTCAGATAAATGTAAGGACTATAGAGTAAACAAATGAACAGTCTGGCTACCTTTCAAAACTCTGAATACGTCAACACAGGTAAGGATCCATATCACAGATATGGGTTTTTTTCCTCCTAGGAATTTCCTAATCCATTCTAAAGGGTTTTGTGCAAGCTTGGTAATATGAAGCAATTCCAGCTCACTGTGAACTAGACTGCTGTCCCAATCAACACTGTTCAGGTGGGTTAGAAGCTTTCAGTTTCTATTCTGCACTTACTTTGATCAGCCCACTTCCAACTTTTCTAACATGCCAGTCAAAAATTAAGAGTCACAAGAGCCAAGAGGTCAAACCACTGTTTACATAGCATTTGGATCATCTAGGTAATACTGGAGTGCTTGTGTAGTAACAGGTAGGATAGTGCCCAAAGTTTAATCCTGATTGTTAAATACAGATTTTTAACAGAAAGAAGCATATTCCAGTAACAGGTAGAAGACATAGTTCTTTAATACACTTTACAGGAATTACTAATATGAACTGATGGGATTTTCTCAAATCAGTTCTGCAGTACAGTGTCCAGAAACTGTGGCATGTACAAAGAACCTTACCTGCAAAGAAAGACTGAACAAATTGTGTTTTATATAGAATATATATAAAACCTGAAATTTTTTAAAATGCAAGAGACTATTGCAAAGAAAATACTGTTCAGTTCAGTCAGAGAGAACAGGAAATACCTTAATTTGTAGCAAGAGAGAGTTCATCTTGATACCAGGAAAAGGCTTACAAGAATCACATAAGCACTGCAACAGGTTAAATTCAGAGGATCAACAAAATCTTTAACACTGGAGGATTATCAAGAACAAGCTGGAAAAATGTTTGTCAGCTAGAGCTTAAATATAGCTCTTTATCAGGGAGGTCCATCTGAAAGGCCTTTTCTAACCCTGTATTTTTATTATTTCAAGGGACACCTTATTTTACTCTAAGTTCAACCATGGCAATTCAAATGTCTTTGCAGAGCATACTTTGAATTTCATAGTAGTATATGCAGTATGTCAACCAAATGGAACTTTTCAACAGGAATCAGGAAAGCCCATCATCATAAACCTAATCTGCATTGCTCCAACAACAAACCTGATCTTTCTTCTACTTTGATGGATGTAAGATCAGGTTCAAGTTTATTATGAAGATAATTATTTTAAATACTGACAAACACCTGAAATTTTCCAAGACCAAACTGCCCTGCAGACAGGAAGTTGTGTCCTCGCTTAAAACAGTTCATACCGTCCTTCCTAGACTAAGGGGAATATGCAGGCTGTCATCGTCATTGACAAGTTACAGCTGACATCTCAACCCAAATAGTGTCTCCTTTTTAATCCAGACTTCCTAACAGTACTGCATGAAACATATTCATCACCGAACTACAAAAAACAATTTGAAAATTTCAGTGAACTGCCTAATAGCAGACATTTAAAAGTAGTTCCTAAACTTTTTACAGTCCTTAGTCTGTCAATAAAACCTTACCAATGCTGAGACTTTAAAAAATAGAGAGACAGCTGCATTTACACATCCACACTGCTGCATAAGCAACATAACTGTGTAGTTCAGTGACTGTCATCAATGAGTAGCTACCTAAGTTTTATAGAAAATATACATATTGGGGTAGAAAACACGTAGGCACCTCAAATTAAAGAACTCTTGAGATGGATCAGCAGCAGCGCTTCCAAGCTTCCCTATTAATTATATTGCCCAACAACTTCCATTAGAAGACCCTGCTATCAACTGCTTGTGACTTTGCCAAATGTTAGCTGCCGTGCAGAAATGCTCCGTGCTGAGAGTCATGTCAGACTGAACTTCTCTGAAAAATTAGCCAAAACACATCATTTCTGTGAACAAAGAGAATACAGATTGCTTTGCCTGCCTTAGCTACTCTGATGCCATCTTAAAATCAAACAAAAAGCTCACAAACATAATATAATCAAATCTGAGCATCCATATGCTTTAAGTCAAGATTTGGAAGTCTGCAGGGCAATGTAAACTTTAAGATAATGGGACCCATCTGCTATCCATGTGAAAATCTGCCAAAATTAGTCAATTTTCCAAGGATTTTCTTTTTAAAGTGGAGTCAGGAAGGAGAAGAATGTTGCACCTGCTTGGTACACCTTGCTTTCCCTAGCTGGAATGCTTCAACCCATGAAAAATTCTGTATTCCCAAAACTGCAGTTGATTTGGGACCAGGCAAGTCTGGAAAAAACATATGCTCCCCTTGTCTTCTGTGCAAGATTCAAACATCATGGACTTAGAAGTGGTATTGTCAAAATGCAGAACAGGAGCAGGGGCTGCTACAAGAAAAGTTACTGGGACTGCAGATTAGTTGAAAAGGGCAGAGAGAACCTAGAACTGGTAACTGCGGAGGACAGATCAGGAAGGAGTGGTGTCAGCCAGAACTTGGGCAAAGAAAAAGACGGGCTATTTCTGGAAGGAGACTGAGACTAATGGAAAAGTATCTGGTAAACTATGGACCTGAGACTGACAAGTATCTTGGTAAGCAGTGAACATCAGCTCAGAGAGGTCCTGTGAGATGGAATTTATTTGTGGCAACCACAGATATGACAGTGCTAGAGGAGATTAGAGGAGTGGAAACAGAAAGTGTTTTGGTCACACTGATGTGACTGTGCACAACACATCAAGAACCTTTCTAGTGGCTCATGTCAAGCTGATGTAAGATCTAGAATGTCTCATAAGCTTATTTTAATACAAATACAAGAACTAGTAAGACACAGACTCTTCTAAACTAAGGATACCTGTGTGACTCTAATTCCCTCCACACCATTCTCCCTCATGAATCTGTTCTATGATGTCCAATTAAATGACAATGCCCTGTTTTTCCCAGCAGGCTTCCTTCCTCATGCTAAGCACAAAACTGACTTCCTCTGGGAATGAACAAGTGTTATGCTGTAAAGGATACTTGTTTTTAGGACTCTTGACTCCTCCCTTGCAAAGCTGTAGCGAATGAGTTAATGAATTGCGAAAGTCATTAAAAGCAATTGAACATTTCTTTAAAACAAAACAGAACATGAAAAATACTCTCTCTTCTAATTTCATAGGATTTCAGTGTGAATTTAGGCAATTATTTTAAATCAAGCATTCATCTGAGCTNGGGGTTTTTTTGTGTCCGAGATGCTGGACTTCGCAGCCATGCCACTAATATACAGGTATCATGAGCTCAATACTTAAAATGTAACATGTAATTCAAAGTGCTTACCAGAAAGCATGGAAAGTCCTAGGAGCCCTGAACTAGATAAATATAACCCACCTCAAAAAATCCTGAACAACTCAACCTATACCACAGTTTAACAAACAGTTGATAATTAGTCTATGAGATTCAGTTTCCAGGTGCCTGTGCTACTAAAATCTCCTCTCAATTAGCTGTTATGCACATCAGTTTATTGGTATTTGTGAAATCCACGTACATGGTGGTAGCGAGTGCTCTAAGAAGCCTCAGAGTGCTCTAAGAGTCCTCTAAGAAGACTACAAATCTGTCTCCAAAGCACCGTTTAAATGGTTCCTAGCATCATATCCCAGCCTTCCAGTCCTGCAGGCCATGTACCACCTTTCCTCACCGTGTAAGTAGGATTACTGCACATGTTCACCACCTTTTACCTGGGAAATCTGTGCAAACCGTGGTGTGCAAATTCAGAGAAGAGCTCATCCTAACCAAGTCAGCCCCAGCTCGTGCCAAAGATCCCCCCCAAATGACGATGCGCGAGGATCAGACTGCCAGAATTAGAGCAATACAGGGAGCTTGCAAGGAGCTTCCTATCAAAGGGCAGCCAAGAGTCGATTCAGCAGTAGGCCTGCTTTGGCCGCTTCTGCCAAAACATGAAAACAAGTGCCCTTGCAGGCATCAATCAGGAAAACATGAAGAACAGTCTTCATGTTTAAGTGAGCAGGAGCTCCGTGCTTACGATATTAACGGTTATGAATGAGCTAACAGTTTGCTTTTGCTTTAAACAAAAAAGTGAGAAAATGTCATTAACTTCAATTTATGAATGGGGAAATAACTTAGGAAGAGCTTATCACTGCCCTGAGTATTCACAGCAGCATACTGGCACTCTTCTGCTAGAGATGTGCTGCCTCTCAGGGAGTTGTTTCTCATGCTTATATTCACTTGACTTTTCAGATGAGAACAATTGTACTTATTTCTGTTCATGAAAGTTAAGTTTTTCATGCAAAAATGATTAAAGAAAGACTTGAAGGATGTTAAGTTGTTAACTGACATGTGAGTTATGACAGCCTCTATAAACTTCTTCTAAAGCAATCTTTGGGAATTGTTAAAACACATTTCCAACACTTGACAAAAATAGCTTTCAGACCAGTGATATTTGCTAAAATACATGCAAATCTACTGCATTAATATTATGAAACAAAGAATCCAAACACAAGAATTCTTTGATATCTTAGATATAAAAATATGAGATTCCCCGTCCACAGCAAAAATCCAATAGTCTGCCTTGCAAACCCTATCTGCAACGATGGAACTACCAGTTGGTCACATCAGGTCAGATCCCAGGATCTGACAATTTTATTTCCTCTTCTCTCTTCACTTACTTTTCTGCAGAGATTTCCACAGCTCTGTAAAGCAAATGCATGCAATGCTTTGTGAATTCTAAACACTTAACGAAACATTACAGAAGCATTCACAATGACAAGTTAAGTAACCTTAACTTAAAGCAGACCTTGAGCTACAGCACACCAAAAAATATATTTGGCTTTTACAACAGCATGATTTATCATTTGAAAAACAAGATTTAAAACTTGGGTGCTTTGCTAGGCTAGGAGGTAATTTTCAGTGATACTAAAGTGTATTGCTCTAGCACTCATTTCCATTTGCCTTCTTCCATCCTCATGTGAGTTCACATTTGTAGTGGTTTAGTAGACAACATTTTACTAAAGAAGCTCTGAACCCTGAGACCTATAAATGAGTTCTCTAAAGTGGGGAGTTATTTGCAGCTGCATAAACATATCTGCACTGCTTTTCCTACACTTCACAGAAATTTCCCGTGTTTCAAATAATAGAGGCAAACATGGCACCGTACATGGCAACAGCCCTGATGTTCAAAAACAGTTAGCAGAAAGACACTTAGGAACACAAAACATGGGTCTGCTTTTTCTCTGTTTTTTTGGTAAAAGAGAAGATACATTAGAAATAAAGACAAAACCTACTTTTGGTAGGAAATCTGGTAAAAATTGGTGGTGTGTTTGGATGGTTTCCATACCTGCAGAAGATGGATTAAAGCAACCACTGGCTAACCCTTGCACTGAGCCTTTACAGTGCTCTTCGTAGAAACAAGTCATAACAGTGACTTAAATATATTATTTATTAGGTAACATTCTAATATACTTGGCCATCAGCTCTCAGTGTACCACTGTCAAGGTTCAGTGTACCCTGTAAAACAACAACCAATCCTCTCTAAAAACTTTTTTTTTGTTAGAAACTGGCTATGCAAAAAAACTTCGACTAAAAATTAAAAGATCTAGTATTTTTTAGTCCAGAGTTATTTTCTTTAAACACGTTCTAAGAGAAAAGAATGCTTGCGTTCATTCCAAGCCACATTAATAAAAATATTAAAGTAGAACAGATTTCCCTCACCCAGGATAAGTAATTGAGGATCACAAGGTCAGGAGTTCATGACTTAAATCCTCTTTTATATGCAAAGGCCAACATTTCATCATGTTTCCTTCTTAACTCCTTACTATTCCCTTATGGAATTCACAGTCTAAGCAAGAAAGAACTTTGGCTCTCATGAAAATAAATCCATCCCATTAAAAATACACATTAACCCCAGCTATTAACTTGGAAGACTATTAGCAACTTCTCCTTGGCAAAATAGGACCATAAAATTTGTAATTACTCAGTCTTTATATAAATTACTGCTTTTCTAAGTGACACTCTGAAAGACTATGAAGATGAACCTGTCAGAGTAGAAATGTGTACCAAAGATAACTTTATTTCCTGTTGAAAAGGAGTATTAGCTATGACTGATAGCATAGTTTTAAAAACTGACAAAAACACAGCACTTGACATATCACATATTTATGCAGGGCCTGCAAACAGACATCATTTCCCGAAAAAGCAAACCCTAGCTTTAATAACATTAATTTTCATACTATTTCCATGAACCACTTTTTCAAAATGGGATAAAGGACTGGTACCTGAAAAGAGTCCTTCATAAAAAATTTGCAATCATGCTGCTAACTGGACATGGCTCCTAGATTTATTTTCAAGACTCAAAGTCAGTAACAGTACCAATAATAGCTTTCTCATGGAATTCATGGAAGGATACCACCCCAGTTTCACATAGTGTGCAGATGCACAGCCATTCATTAAAGGTTACAATACTAATTTGTGGCAGAACTGAGTATTCTCGGGTGGTCACGAAGTTTTTTTTTTTTTCAGTAAAACACTAAAGTTTAATCACAGACCAGTACTCCCAAACAATGGCGTGTGTCACGTAACGCAGTGTAAGCCCATATTCTATCTGGTACATGGCTTACCACAGGCTAGTGCCTTTCTTCAGGGGCAGTTTTGATGGCGAGCCCTCCACGCAGTGAAGCACCTCACAGAAAAAAACAGTTATCAAACCCTGATACAGATGACCTACTGCCATTTTTGGTTGTTAGCCCCACACCCCAGCCCAGACACTTGCATGTAAGAGTTATTAACTATTATCAAAGCATGGGAATAACTTTGTTGCTAACAGCCCATCTTGAGCTGTCTCAGGGAACACGGGGTAGAAGGCAGAGCAGTTAAGAAGAGCCACCTAGGGCACGAGTTTCATAGAGGGAATTCTCAGCAGTCCTCAGTCACTGCTGTTTGATGGACTGCCTTGGGTCTCCCATGACCTTTTATAAATCCTCTTACTATGTACCCATACACACTATTCCCTCCAAGGCTGTCGCAATCCTTAAGCCTTCAGTTTTGCATCACTGGTGCTGAGTGCTCCGGAACATAAAATGGTTTCAGAGCCTTCTTGCCATATTTAAGCTATTCTTACAACAGACCTACTTCCCCTTCAGCTCCAAGACTGCCTTCAGGCTCCCTAAGAATCAATCATGCCAGTTGTCTTGCAGAAGTGAATGCCAGAAGATCCTAGAGATAGGAAACCTGGTTCTGGAAATCCCTTTTTATACCCCTGAGGTGGGCTGTAATAGTGGAGAAAGTGAAGTAAAAGGGTATGGGAGCATATTTAAAAGAGGGGGGTGTACACACACACACACACACGCACAGAGGAATAAGAACAACCCGCTGCAGCTACGATAAGACACTGCTGAGATTTCAGGGAAGTACATTTAACTGTCATTTAGTCTGGAAGGGAAAGCTGATCCACAGTCTGAATTCCCACAGTGCTGGTTACAGCACTACCCTTGTGAAAAACACGCTGCTCAGCTGCATATGACAGGAGTAAGAAGCTGGGTAACACCACCTGCATTCACTGGCATGGATTTTAATGAAGAAAAGGATTATAAAGTGCACCTTTTTGCACCTTCACAAACAGGCTTCAGCACATGCTATTCTCCCAAAGGTCCTACATAGGCAGGATTTCATCCAACTAGTTGATTAAAGAGATTAGTTCACTTAGCCATTACAATGAGTGCCACATTTCTAGCGAGCACAAGAAAAGGCCCAGGCTGTAGCAGAAAACAGAGCTCACTTTACCAATACCAGTGAGGATGATTTTCTCTCAGCTGCAATGAATTCAAGGGTTGCCAACCAGGATTTTTAAAATACCATTTTTAGGCAGAAGAGACTTTTCTGCTTGCAGTTCACCTCCTTCTCATTATGTGAAGAAATAGGAACAAAGCACATACTTAGCAATATCCCAGGAAAAAGGCAAGACTGGCTTTTTCTGGTTTTAATATTACCTACATGGCTCTCATTTCATTCCTCTACTATCATTTTTATTTACTGTGAATTTTGTGTCTTTCAAAGACCAAAAAAGAAGCACCCCCTCAACCAACTGAAGAAACACTGCTGTCTCCTACAACCCCAGGTGCTCCTTAGACATATTCCTTTTCCCCACTTCCCCTGGTCCCAGGCACCCATGCTAAATATGGACTTGGGGATACTGCTAGAGCCACATGACAAGAAATCAGCAAGTGGGAACTGTTTCACTGCTGCTACCCCAGCGAAGCTGAACACAGCTATAACAAATAATTGTAAAGGGGATTTTATGTTTGAAATTGTATAATATCTACCTTATGAAGGCGTTTTTACCAAAGATTGACAAGTGTGGGAAGTGTGAATAGTGCAAGTGTTCACAAATTAAAAGGATCCAAAAAAAGTTGAAATGCATGTGTTATAATATTGGGGAGAGGGGAAGAAAGTGGAGGTGTCACAAAAAAAGGAAAAAAAGGGAGGCATTTTGTGAAAAATTTACCTAGAAAAATTAAAATGGTACCATTTCTGGACTGACTTTCACATTTTGCTGAACTGCACCTGCAGTGTTTCTCATGTATTTAGCTGAATGTTCATTCTACAGACATCAAGTCTTTAAAAATGCCTTTTTGTAACAAGCACTAATAGCAACTTCACGATTACATAAGACAAATAGAGCACTCTCGTAACACATACAGTTTATCTAACAAATTTATCTGAGGTCTATAGCCACATAATCAAATTAAAGATTAATTCGCCTACCTCATTCTTTCTTTAGAAAGTACAAAATCCTAGGAAATTCTAACCATACAGCTATTATTAAAATATATGACTCAACATTAATGAGAAATACAACCAGACTGACTGCTTTAGTACTGTCATAATAGAAAAACACCAAAACACAACATTTTTAGGAACAGTGCATATAATCCCCTAAAAGGTAAAGCTTCTGTAAATTTTGATGGATTACTCAAATCCTCCTGTGTAGCTAATTCTAATGATCTGTCTTACAGCCTCTTATGCTCTAATGCTGTAGCCTGCTCACGAGACTACCAAAATGGCTTACTAAATACAAACGTTCAAACACAGGCAGAGGAGTGCCAAGGAAGCTGCAGAGCTCAGTAAACCCCAGCTCTACCACCAGCAAAGGGAAATGTGGATTTGCAAAAGGCACTCTTCCAAAAAAAGATTAGAAAGCAGAGTCTGGAGCTGAGAAGTTCCGCTGCAGGAAAACTGAAATAAAATTTAAAAAAAAGAAAACAGGATGATGTGTGTACTGATTGTAAAAAGCCCCAACAGATTTAACATGGAAGAAGAGGGCTGCAAAGGGAAGCTGTTTTGATCTCTCCGACCTAGAAGAGAGACAAGCAGACTTGAAGGTATTTTCACGGTTTTAAAAAGACATTCTCTAGGATTTTTTTTT